>JABCRI010000486.1:0-196360 GCA_015143295.1 Tetracentron sinense
CTGAGAAGAGCACCGTCGGAGACAGGACCATACCGGGTCCTCTATTAGCAGTACAGGTATGGACAAGAAAAACGCTTCATAGTGTAGGCTAATGGCTGTGGCCTGAGTCTACACTATCTACGCTGCAAAGCCGGGCTTGGACCAACCAAGGAAGAAGAGGCTTATGACATAAGGGCCTTCGACAACACCACAGACAGAACCTGGGTGACTAGACTGACCACGGGTCGGACAGCATGTTACCAAGAAACTCCAGGTCGTGCATATGCCAGACCATTTAAACTTGCTAAGGGAGGCTGTGATCCACACGCCGGAGATCCACCCCCTTCTTGCATCAAAGATCAAATCATCCAGGTGATGACTTAGTCATATTCGTATGAGGAATGGCGAGTTCCCGGAGACACAAGAGCGGGGTAGGGTTAGCCCTAATGTCATTTCGAGTTGAACAAGTTAGTTCTATGCCAAGTAGACCAACACAAACAATGAAAGTAGTGCGCCATTTGTCAAGATGAGTGGCCTAGCAGTGAAGTAATAGCCACGGATCAAGGGCATCGGGGACAGGAGAAACCAGGTTGAGACGAGATAGTGCCTCCTCATTACATTTTCCTTCCGGGTAGGAACAACAGCAAGTACGAGGACATTCCCGAATGCTAAACCCGGAAGAGCAAACAGTCGGAACACCGAACCCGAGCCTATATCTCTGTCACTTCCCCGGGGGAATCTTTGAAAACATATCAGAAAATTCCCTTACACCGTTGCACACATATTACCCTAAATGACACCGAAATTTTCAGGGATTTCCCGAAACGGAAGTCTTTTTTTCAGCGTCACCACGGACGTCGTTGAATAGCTGGCGTCAGAGATGCAGACAACAGAACCAGAATTACTAGGGGAGAACAGGTTTGACTCATCTCTAACAGGCAGAAGACATCATCCAACCAGCCGACCACTGATCAATGGGGGACGAGGCTCTTACCGAGGCCGCTAGGACTGGGGTATGAACAATGCAGGGACGGTTGGATCGGGACAAGTGAGGATCCAAGCATATTCCTATCTCTCTCTCTTCGGCGCCCAGTAAAATCCACATACGGCCATTCTATAAGCATCCTTTTGCGAGTCATTTTGGAAACCGTCCACCTTTGTATCAAGAAATCTAAAATTTTGGACTCAAAAACGTTTTTTTTTCCAAAAAAAACATTGCCACCGATGATGACGGAATCACATGAACGTATTCATGAAGGCTGTGTCCTGAAGCCCAAATCAATAAAAACATAGCATGTAAACTTAAACCTGAGGATTTGCCAGGAAATCGCCCTGACAAGGATACCCTGAACCCCTCTGAACTTTCAAGTGAGTATGACTCAGAATAGGATGAGGAAACGTCACATGAGATATTGACCTCATAGAATACAATGAAGAGCTGGTCTGCCGGAACAGTGAGGACACGCGGGACAGTTAAATGGGATCAAAGACAATCGCGCTAGTCAAGATGGCACCAACAGGAGCTACAATAGAGAAAGACAGATCGGATTGCCTAAAAAGCTACAGTGAGTCTTTGCATGGCATTAGCAGACGCGCGGGCGTGATCCATCATTGGTGGACAAAGATGCCATGAATCTTGAAGTCAGACAAATTAAGCATGAAACTGAGACAGATGGTGGATTGGCCAACATTGTACGGGCCAAAAAGATGGTAAAGGGGAGTGTATCGATTAGTGAAACTGAACAAGGATAGTATAAGATACTTTTCCTCCCGCACATCGACACCTAGCGTACAAATTGCAGGGAATGAGACCACGCTCATTCAGGAGGGTTTCTCCAAATACAATCAGATCAGATGACAAAGGAAGTACAGGGAGAAGACCTCCTTCATCACTACCTGGGGCCACGTGCTACAGGGTCATGTCCGATGCGGACTCAAGAACCAAGGGGAAAACCATCAGCGGGATATGACGGCACTGTCCAAGACAGACAACAAGTCGACTGAATCATGTGGATGACATGCCGGTCCAATCAAGACATGCATGCAACACCCAAAAGACCTGAAGAGACTTCTGTGACTAGGCTCAGAGAGTTCGCTGAAACTGAATCCCGGCCAATGCGTTTGTTGGAGCATCATCAGGAAAACGCCTGGCTTCATAGTCAGAAAAAAGGCATGAGATCGATCCAGTAAAGCTAGGGTAGATCGAAATACCAACACCCTACCAACTGAACAGGAGATTTACCGATTTTTCGAGCCGAATTCAGTAATCAGTCGGTTCATGCTCTCAGCTAACTTCGATCGTAGCTTCTCCGGAAAGATGACACGACAAATGAACAACAGAATGCAAGGAAGCATTGAACAAATAAAACAGGATTCTAAACCTCCAGATACGTGCCGCCTACGCAGGATGACCCCTACTACTTCATGCTCAGTTGCACGACACCTCCATGAGGGTGAGTCCTAGCAAATACGACGGAGACCAGCAGACTAGAGAGAAGCCATCTCTCCAAGAAGGTCTGCTGAGGTATGAAGAGCAATACAACCCCTTGAGGAAAAATGTATGGCATTAGTCGGGGCTACTCAATGTCTTTCGGCACTATTGCTTCTTATCAGGTCATACTGATCTCCGGATGGACCCGCTGAAATATGACAGAAAAGCTGAGCACCACCGGAAGGACTACCCGATGGCGCATGATGTTTGTCTGATTAGACATCCGTATTGACACATAAGGTCAATTAAGGGGCAGTATAGTAGATCACCTTGCCTACAGGCGGGACTCAGGACTACGTGTTTTACATGATCAGGTTCAGATCAAGCATCCTATAGCAGAAGCAGAAGAGCAAGAATATTCGACTGGGGTTGACTTTGATGGAACTGCCCACATCATGGGAACGGGCAGGAGCATTCGTGATCTTCAAAAGGGGAGCAAACTATTTCAGGTCAAATGAAGTTTTAGATGCTCCAATAATGCAGCGGAGTTACGAGGCATAATAGCAGTTGAAAGGCCCTGAGCATCAAAATCAGGAGATAGACGCTACGAGACTCATATTGTGGGCTAATCTATCAGGCCAAACAAGAATCTTGGGCCATCGGAGCCAGGCTGGTTTCGTACTTAGCCTTCTCAACTTGCTGATTACTTCGTTTATGAGAAGCACTTTCAGTACACAAGTCCAGGAACCCACAACAGATTCGTCGATGCACTGGTCACTTTTGCTTTCCATGGTTCAGTCCCAGGGGCATAATGCTTGGACGATTGAAATTCAGTACAGTATCAGTTAACCTACTGATCTCAAGCTAGATCAGTCACAGGACGACAAGCCTTGGTATACAAACATCACACAAATACCTCGAGGCGGAAACCTCCTTCTCGATGCTACCAAAACAGACGACAGGCAACAGAAGGGGTTGGCATTCAGTTTGGCTATCAGGGGGAGTCTTGTACAAGAGACACCCTCCCCCCGAAATGTTCTGGCTAGATGCCTAGAAACAGTTGAAGGCAACACAGGTAGTTGAAGGAAGTTTACGGATGAATCATATGACCCACACATGAGGGTTGGATGCTATCCAAGAAAATTCTAAGTCTGGGCTATTATGGTCCACTATGGAACCGACTGGTGTAGGCATGTACAAAAAGTACCATAGTGTCAAATTTATGTTGACAAAATCAATGCACGCTGACAAGGCTGCACAACCTGGACCACTCCTTGCGCCTTCTCTACTTGGGGCATCGCCTTCAGACAGACCATAGCTCCGAAATACTACCGGTTTTATAGTCATCCTGGTTGTAATCGTAATTTACAAAAGGGGGTCAAGGACAGCTCTATACCATTGTGACAGGCCTCGGTGGTATAACGCTTTCTGAAAAAAGGGGGACATCATCTATCGATACGGTTGTTCCATTTGAGATGTGACAAGGACAAGGATTAACTCTGCAACAAGGGGATGCCTGATTCTGCCAGAAATTCAAGCTACAAGCATCACAATTCCACTCTGATAGGCCACCAGACTAATGGTGCAGTGGAAAACAGCCAACAAAAAACCCGAAGATGATCATTGAGAATATGGACAAACCAAATACTCTGCTTGGAAGAGATGCTCACATACGTTACTCATGGCTTACAGACGTCTATCGAACCTCAACAGGGACAACACCCTTTCTCTTGGGCCTATGGTATGAAAACCAGTCCTCCCATCAAAGTAAAGTTCCTCACTCAGGTGTTAATGGAAGCAGAAGTTTAGGAAAGCAGAATGGGTACAGACTAGTTTGAGCAGTGGAATTTGATTGAAGAAACGATGGACTGAAAGCCATCAATCATTCCGGCCTAGTAGAGGCGCATGGCTAAGGCATTCAACACGAAAGTCAAGCCTCGCTAAGGCAACGAAGTCGGTGACCTGGTCTCCGGAAGTGTTGACAAATGCCCTATCTAGGGGCACCGTCTCTCCCAATTACAAAGGCCCATACATCATCTGAGACAAATCTCAGGCGGGCGCCCTTTGACTTGGACGTATGGATGACGAAGACCTGACCCAGAGCCCGTCAACCTATGACAAGTGTAAACGATACTACGCTTACGGGTTTAGATATGATAGGGAGTTACCTCGTAGAATCGTGGGAAATGACAGGAGGATCCTTGGCACACTCTTTATCCAAACATATGTAAAACCCAGATACAATCAATACAAATCTGCTAGTTAGCCTTGAGCCTGCCAGGCCTTTTCTTAACAAACTTTTCAGGGACACCTCCCTCACCATCCTTGACATTCGCCTGAACTACGTATGACCTGCTACTGTAAAGGGTACGTCGGCAACCTACACCATCAGGACGGTCACAAACGGGTAATCATTACCCGACTCTCCTCAAACAGGTCGCTTCCCAAGAAAGATTCATCAAACTCTCCCCACGGTCAACTCCAAAGCAGAGACAAAACTCTCCAACTTCCCTGGATGGAGCGACACCAAGTTTACAAAATATCCATCAAAGGAAAAACCCAAATAGACGTCGAAAACATTTATCAAGTCAGGAATTCCTGAGAAAAAATCTCTCTGGGCCTTACTCCAAGAGAATTCAAACTTCTTCAAAATCAATCTCCCAGTGGAATCAAACTCTCCACGTAGGGTAAAAAATCTCCAAAGAGTCAACCTCTACCAAGAGGCAATCCCCAGCGGAGCACCAAAAAAAAATCTCTCAATGGAAATACCAAAGGTACAAATCTTCAAGAAAATCCCTATGCAAGCCAGGGAGCAAAAATGAAAAACAATTCCAAGGTGAACCCAAACTTCGGTCCCAGCCTACATTCGTCTCCCTATAAGCGTCTAGATCCCTAGAAAACTACGAGGGCAAGTGTAATATCCACATTCATCCTCAACGGATAGTACAATCTCACAGAAACACAATCTAGGGCGATGAGGGAGCACATTTGCCCAGCAAGTCGGGGAGCGTGAAAACCGGAACGGTCTCACGGCGCAAAAAATTACGCGACAACCAGACCTAGTCTTGCATCTAGGAACAAAACATCAATTAGCTTCGCAGGCATGAGGAAAACCGGCAACGGCTTCATCACGCAAAAATTTGCGAACCCACGACTTGGGTCATTCCAGGGTAAAAAAGGAAGAGAAAAAAGCTAAAAAACCAGTTCGGACAACACAATCCGGCTGCATCAGGCACAGCGGGACTCTCAATCACCACAGCAGTCAAAAAAACCTACTCCCCAGTAGATCCCCTCGGCAACAGGCCATAACAGTCTTCAATCCCTAGTGGATCCTCAGCGAAAAACAGAACCTCTGATAGCTTCACATTATCTGCCCCAGCCAGAGTTCAGCTAGTTTTCGAAGCTGACAGGAAAGATGTTCGGCATGAGTCCAGAAGGCTTAACAACAACATTAGACAAACTCATCTATCCCCCAGAGCATTGGCTCTGAATCATGCCACTTTCGAGAGTAAATGGGAACCTACAATTTCATAAGCCTGAAACTAAGGCCATTTACTGGCCAATATGAAGCTAATAAAGCATACTTTAATAAAATCAAAAATTTTCTACAAAAGTTCCTTTACCTTTTTGAGAAAAGATTTTAAAAAACAAACCCAACTTTTGGTTTCAAAATCCGTTTGAACCAACCTGCTCCAAGCAGACCGGCAAGATAAGCAGAAGAAACAACTTCCGCGCCTCCCCAACAACGTAGCAGTCAACAGGTTTGGGAAAGAATCCTCGCCTTATCCCTGCATGACATAATGCATATGTCATACTAGATGAACCCAACATTCGCATCCTCAACATGATCAAACTTCAGCGCCTCTCAGCCATACCAAGTCAATCCGGATCATTTGCCTCAAATCTTGCACATATTGTGTACACCCACCTTTCTGTGTACCTTAAAACAGTGTGACCTCTCGACACCCCCGTGTATATGACAGCCCAGGTCTCCATTGACGGCGGCAACATGCCGACAATCACATGTTGTGACATCATCGAGTCTCCATTTGACTCCAAGTCAACCTAATGTACTCATTGCATGTCCCCTCCGAGAAGTCCCCGCGCGTTCTCGAAATCCGAGTCTCCACAACAAAAAAAAATCTTGTCGGCCACGACGCCACTCGTGCATGTTCCCTTAGAGACAACCCCGTGTGATCTTGACATCCGAGTCTCAGTTGGACAAAACAATCTGTCAATCCGCCAACACCACTGCATGTTCCTCTATTTCGACACCCCGTTGTGTCATGAATCTCAGGTCTCCAATTGACGCCAAGCAATCTGTTAACACCTCGCATGTCCAACAACCACGTGTGTCCCCAAACACCCTGGATTTCTTGGACACACGTGTGTCTTCCGACCGATTTCGGTTAATATCCTCCAGGAAACACTGTCTCGATCAATCCCCTCGCCGCTTCCGAGCGACACTATCTTTCGGCTAATGCCTCCTGGCCATGCCATCCCTGCATTCATCTTTCTTCCCCAGCAACTCGCTATCCCCTAGCAGTAGTCTTCATCACTTCACCATATTCACCATATGCATAACATGCATACATCTCATCATCCATCTCGGTGTAAAAATATGATGATTCCAGTCTTTGCCGTTCAATTGTCATTTTGACACTCTCTAGCAAAGAGGGGTAGCTATAAGCACCCAATTTTTACACCTTGTAACTATTATCATCCCCCGGTGGAGTCCCCAATTATAGCCTAGATGTACCCTAGGCCTAACCCTAAGTATACCCTAGACTAAGCCCTAGGTATACCCAAAGCCCTTAAACTCTAGGATTAAAACCCTTGGGCTCAAAGCCATTACCATTAGGACACCTAAAACCCTAGAGCAAACCCTAGGCTAACCTTAGCTAAACCCTAGGACTAACCCTGGTTGAGCCCTAGATCTAGCCCTAGACCTAACCCTACCCTAAGGCCTAGCAGAAACCTAGGTATGAGCCTCACGGGCTCAAAGCCCGCTATGTAAATCCAAACCCCAAATCCATAAAGCCTAGGCCTTTATGGGCCCAAACTTGGGCCCACAACCTCTAGGGTCCACTAGGGTGGGGCCCACAATCCATCAATTCAAAAACCAGGCGGGAAAAGTCCCCAAATGGCAAAACCTTGTTGCTTTCGGCCCAAGTGAGTATGGGTGTGGCCCAAAGGAATAAAAAGCCCAGAGTGTCGGTAATCGAATTGCCGATACCCTCAAAATCTCAGTCTTTTGGGTGGCAGTAATTCGATTACCGCCACTCTATTTTTTTTTTGCAGAAATGCATACCAGCTTCACTTCTGGCCACATGCGACTTCCACAGCTGGTCCCCCATGTGTCCCTAAATGCCAAGAAGGACCTTGGCCTCTCCCCTTTGCTCTATAAAACCCAGGGCATCCCCCTTGGTTCTGCACTCCCGTTTTTCACATCTAAGCTCTGCCAATTTTAGTTCAACCCACCCTAAACTCAACTCCACACCTGTGTAGGCCCCTCTACATCACCACTAACCTTTCCAGACTGTCCCAGACCTGCTCAACCAGTCACCGCCTGCCACAGCTGCACCACCGCTGGTTTACAGAGGGTAGAAGCTCCCTCCCATTTCATTTCTCTTGCAAAATTAGTGTAAAACCCCTTGGTCCTATTCCAGGGGGTCCTTTATTCTATTTAGGAGCTTTACTTCGTAGCACAGCCAAGGACAGGGGTCCCCCGCCTTCACCATAGGCGTGGGGAACCCCCTAGAGGCATGCTTGGATTCAAAACCCCCACCACCGTGCATAGCATATCCCTAGAGGTTCTAGGGTTCCCTCAGGCAATGAGGGAACCCCTAGGATCAAGTTGGTGCAGCACAACAATAGGTTTTTGCGTTTTCTGGGCAAACTGCTAAATGTTGGTGGAATAACTACCAACATTTTTGAACCTTACCGGTAACTCATATTTAACCCTGGTTAATTTGAACCCTGGTCAGTTCCAGGACCAGGGTTAGGTACCTCAGTCCCTTACCTACCTTCCCACCAATTTTCAGACCCTAACTCGAACCCTAACCATGGTTAGTGGGTCTGCAAACCTAAACTAGCATACTGTCGGTAATCCTATTACCGACAGTTTTTTTACTACTTTTTACAGTGAGTTTGGGCCTTCGTAGGGCCCACATAGTTCAACCCCTGGGGCCCATCCTAGGCCCATTGGGAAGCCCTTACTCCCTATAAAATTTCAGACTCAGGGGCCAAGCCTAACCCTGGTTAGCAAGGCCCTAAACCCTGGTTGACTGATCTTTTCTTTCTGTCGGTAATAGGACTACCGACAGCTCAGGCAGTGTTTTTAGCTAACTTTGGGCCACTGTGGGGCCCATATACAAGGTGCTCTTGGGCTGAGACCTAGCCTCTTTTCTTGCCTGGACTTCAGGCTATCTATACATGCTTTTACCTTCCCCAGGGGTGATCCCTAACCCCAGTTAAACCCATGTAAATCAGGGTTAAAAATTCTCTGTAATGGAGGTAATCCGATTACCTCAATTTTTTGGATTTTTAATTTTATAGGCTTTGCATAGGGCCCAGACCTGGTAGAAGACCATTCTAGGCTCTGCCACACCTTCTGAGCCCATTTTGACATACCATGACCCTTAACCATGGTTAAAATTACTCCCGATTAACTTTTAACTATGGTTAAGCACCACTTAACCCCACAAAAATTTGAAAAAATCCCAAAAAAAATCCATAAAAATATAAAAAACCAAAAAATCAAATTCTTGGACTTTTTAACCATGATTAACTCTCTTTTTAACTCCGATTAGCAACCCTAACCCTGGGTTAACACACCCCTTGGCCTCCGGGCTTCAACCTTGGCCTATCGGGCTTAAACCTTAGTTTACCGGACTACTCCATGGCCTACCGGGCTCATACTTTGCACATTGACCAACCCCGGTCAAGCAAAAATCCTAATCTATCGGATTTGGTCCATTAGCCACCTTGGTGCACACACACACATCCCTTAGCCTTAGCACGAGCTCAAGTGCTAGAATTATGCTCGGTCTGATCTCACCCCAATGTGAATACGTAGGCAATCCCACCTGGGTTCGATCCTAGTTAGCTTTACTTTCTTCCAGTTAGTATTAACTTAGACACTTAGGCACTTATTTAACTTTGATATTTAATTTGGCTTAAACGTAGCAAATAGGGAACTACTATAAGTGGGAGTGTCGGGGTGCCTAACCCCTTCCCTAAACTTAACCGAACCTCTTACCCTTATCTTTGATCGAAGACCAAGATCTTATCCAACTTTTCCGGGGACTTATCCCTTCTGAATGAATAGGTGGCGACTCTTGCCAATCCTGTGAGATTTTCTAGGGAGTGAAATCCCATGCTCACACACTCAATGCGCAATATAAATTACTACTTGTCTTGACATTGATTTGGACAAGTTTAATGTCGGCTTGAGTCCATTCATCCTTACTTTTAGGTATTTGAAAACCATCAATATTTTTAGTGGAGATGTTGGGACCATTTACTATAACTTGTCAATATTTATTGTCTAAAACCTGAATGAAATACATCATTCGAACTTCCCAATAGTTATAGTTTTGTCCATCAAACAAAGGAGGTCTTAAAGTTAATTGGCCTTCTCCTAGGGTAGTTGCAAACATATATGACATTTTATCTTTTCTCTAAAATGATTAAATCTTTTAAAAACAGAGACCTATGCTCTGATATCACTTGTTGCCTAAGGTTTGGACCCTAAAGGAGGGGGGGTGAATAGAGTCAATGACAAATTAAAATTTTTTCCTAATCCCTTAAGCAAAATTTCAATTATACTAATTAAAAATAAATGGAAGTTAAGCAATTCTACATAATCAATCAAAATAATAAAGTAAAGAGAAATAGTAAGATAATATAAACACAACGATATTGTTCTCGAGATTCGGTAATCCCGCCTACGTCCCCGTCTTGAGTTTTCCCGCTTCAAGGATTCACCACGATTTTACTAATCGCACGATCTTCTTCCGGGTGAAGATCAAACATTTACAATGTAAGAGAATCCACTCTCTTGACTTCCTCAATCTTCTTATGGGTGAAGATCCAACCTTACTAAGCTCCCCACTTTAAGGACAAGAATCCACCGTTTCTTGATTTTTACACATTTTATAGCAAACTGGTTTATAATCATGAAATGCTGCTTTACATGAGCTAGATGATCACTTTCAAGCTCACTAAGAATCTCTCAAAGAATGAATTTAAATAGCTCAATATGGATTCTTTGGGGATTCTAGGGTTTACTTAATGGATTTTGAATTTTAAGCTTTGAAGTGATTAATTGGAAGTATTGGAGTTTTTGTTTTACTTCATAAATCATCTCTATTTATAGCCCAATAGGTTTTATGGCAGTAGGAAGAACATTGAAAAAGATATGACCTTTGAAAACTAGCCCTTATAGGCTTTTTCTGGGTTCCGTATGATTTCGTCGATGATATTAGGTTGACTCTCTGAATTCGTTAATGAGATGGGGCCAGAAAAGAAAATAGTAGCATTTCGGTTGATTTACTCGACGAGATCTATGGTCATCCACAATTTCGTCAATGAGATTTCTGTTTTCTTTTGAAAATCTCATCTTAAACAGACCTAAACGATAGAAATGGATTCCTTAGTCTTTTGGCTCATCTTTATCATGATTTTGGTTATTCTTTATGATGTCATATGATCTTAAAATATTATTCAATTTTGGTCTTAAGATCTTATGGTCAATCTAGACTTTGAGCTTTTCAAACAATGAAACTTTGAGGACTTTTTACATAAGTCCTAAAGCACTCTCATTAAAATATAAAACATATAAACCTTCTAAAGTATCTTCATTGTTCTTCAACTTGATCTTGAATCTTGATTTGTCTTTTTTGACTTCATGATCAATCTTCTTCTTCTTTACTCTTCATGTTCATGACTTGGATTAAAATGATCTTTGATATCTTCATCTTGATTCAATAACTTGATTTTGACTTGATGATGATTCCTTTTTATAGATGATGTCATTTTCATGTTTTTGCCTTAAATGGTTTGTCAATGCTCTTCAAAAACTGAATTACACTCAAACTCAATAGAAACATTAGTAACACAAATATCATTACATTATTGTATTATCATCAAAATAAATGATGTTACCTTAGGTTGAAAACTTAAAAGCTAGCTAACAGAAAGAACAAATAAAATATTTGGAATGAATTCAAAAAAACCTAATGAACATTGAGAATATTTTACTAAGAAAAATGAGAATGAACTCTTACTTTTGTAAGGGATGGATTGAGTCAAACGAGGAAATGAGTGATCGGATTTCTGAATGAACACGAAAACGAGATTTGTTTCTCCCCAAAAAAATGATTTTCTTTCTTCGTACAATGAACTGTGAGAGAGAGTGGAAAGAAGGACATTTTGGTCCATCTCACGATAAGTCTCATGCATGTGTTACACTTACACATGTATAAGTCTAAAAAAGTTATTTTGAAAAGTCATAACTTATTTATATAAAAACCCTTTCATAAACACAACAAAGGGCAGCCTAAAAGAAATTATTCCAAACAGAAAAAGCTAATGGTCGTATCTATTAACTTCATCCGTATCCAATTGAGTCATTTGATTAGCTAGTTTTTTTTTTTTTGGGGTTTAGAGTAGCAAGTTGCTTCCATCCCCTTGAACGCTCTCCTTGGGATTTCCATTAACTAAAAGTCTACAATTAATTATTATTATTATTACTAACATTATTTCGAAACTGATTACTACGTTCTTCAAATGTGGAGGAGTATGTGTAGGCATTGGGGTGCACCACATCTTATCAGACGGCGCCGCCTCGGTGCATTTCATAAAATCATAGTCCATAAAGCTCAAGGCCTCGACGTCACTCTCCCTCCCTTTATTTTTCCCCTGCTTGAAAAAATTGAAACCATGCTTTCAATTCTTATTGTCTAAAATGGAATGCTTTTGACATATTTATCATTATGTCATGCATATAAAAGTCAAACTTACTTTATTTGTTTAAAATTTTCAAACCATGCCCTCACCAGCGTTATTTTAGTTTAAGGCGACAAAACGGTACTCAACTCAAAAATGAATAAACTTAATAAAAGGATACATGATAAGCATAGGAAAGCTTATCAGAAATCAAAGTTGCACATAAATTTGAAGCACTTGCACTTGCTCTCTAGTTTCCTCAAAAGTCATAAAAGTACTTCTTGAGTATTTGCATTTGATCAAACTGCAACGAGATGACCAACGATAAGCTCCCATCGTTTATTGGGCTTGGTAGTACAAATACCAGCCCGTCAAAAGGAGCCCCAGCGGGCCCGATAAATATGGGTCGGCCCCACCCGAAATCTGCATCATGTATCGGAAGCTTAGCCCAGCTAATGATCCTTATATTCGGGAGCCCGATAGTCTGGGCCCCAGCTCGAATAAATGCCGTTAGATCAGGCTGCAACTCTAAGTAATCAATAGCTGATCTAAGATACGCGTCATCCATCCGCACCAATGCATCATGAATCCTCCCTGCAACATATGTTAACGGCTGTGATTGAAGATCGCCAGATACCGCGATTGGCGTCGCCTGGAAGATCACATTGCCGAAGTAACCTGGTGGGACAGCAGGGCGGAGTCTGGACCGTCCATCGGTGGAGATGAACATCTTAGTCTCTTGATCATCAGGGAGGCCACGTGCAAGGCAGCGCCACACGTGTGCCGCAAGCAACTCGTGGGAGCTGTAGTTGACTGTATTGCCACATTCCTTTGACTTGGCTTTGAGGATGTTGAGTTGATCCCTGGTGATCATGATTATGGCTCTTGATAGACTGTCGGGACCTGATTGGGAATTTTCAATTTGGAGAGGGGTTCTTAGGGAAGGAGGGGGCTGGTATTCGATATGGTGGAATGCAGGACAGGGTGGATCCCTGGCCCGAAGGATGGTCCGGTCAAGGAATGGTGGGATGGTTATGTCATGGCCACGTGCCATGTCAGACCATGGATTGATGAAGTGGAGACTAGAAGCTCCGTCTGCCACATGGTGCAGCATTCCCACACCGAGAGAGACTCCACCACATTTGAAATGAGTCACCTAGTACAAAGTACAAACACCAGTCATGTAATATATATATATATATACTAGTCGGGGGTGGCACGTGTGATGCACGTGAGAGCGAGGGGAAGGAGTTAACCACAGTTAATAGGAGTTAAAAGGGACACGTGTTAACCCCGCGGGTGCGATTGAACTCTCCCTGAGTTCAATTGTGATTGACTGTGATTGTACTTTAAATAGATAGATGAGGGTAGTTTGGGAATTAAAGTAAAATATTATCTTAAAGTTTTGTTTTATATAAGGGTAGGTTAGGAATTTCAAAAAATTCAAGCTACGCCTGCCTCTCCGGCTATAATAGTAAAGATATATATTTTTGGTAATAGTCATATAATATGTCAAATGAATATTTTTGATAACAAGAGAAAGGGAAGAGTCCGAATATGTGCATCTATGTGACTATTTGGCATCAATTCTCGTGATTCTCTTGTTTCGAAGATTATTTCGATATAGGAAACCAGTTTCAGTTAACCAAATATGTTCTAAATAACATAAATAATAGAATCACATTTGAATGAATTTTTTTTTTTACATTATAAAACTAAATTAATAATAATTAAAAAAAGTGATCTCAATTTTTATTTTCTTATTATTTTTAAATTTTAAATTTTGTAATTTTTTTGAAAAATTAGTGCAATTAAAAAAATGTATTTTAAAATTTAAATTCTTAGATTTTCTAACTTTGTAAATTTTTTTTTAATATTTTTAAATTTTCAACAACCAAACATAGTATACATGCTTTAATGTCTCTTGTAATAGAGAGTGCGTGTTTTTATTCACAAAAAATAGTTTTGAAAAGCGAAACAAATTTCTACATGGTTATTACTCCAAAATAAGAATATTTCTCGAAATTGTTTCAGATTCTATGTCAGCCAAACACCATTCTTGGGTTTTTATTCCCATGGAGTAGAGAATTGTTCTCCTGGAGTGATGCCAAATAGTTCCCATTTCTGGACCATGGCAAACTGTTTTTTTAGGGGCATAAGGAGCTGTTTAGGATTGTTTCTAGGGAGCTGTTTTTTTTATTTTTTTTATTTTCTAGGAATAGGATCGAGAAATTGCCAGGGTGTTCCCAGCATTTCTCTGGAAAAAAAAAAAGCTATTATGAAATATTTCCAATAAATACTCAACAAGAAGAGTGTTTACATATGTTTATCTCATCCCTCTCCCGAAAAATCTATGAAGTTAATTGCAGAATGGAAGATGCAGTGCCCTAATTCCCACTTTGATAAACAACGCAAAGGTTATGCATCCCCACTTATGGCTTTGCTGAGGAATAGCCCCCAAGAACTAGACTCCTTTTTTTTTTTTTTGGTGTGGGGGGGGGGGGGGGGGGGGGGGCTATGTTGTTTACAAGGTGTAATTTCAAGCGATCAAATATCATTTATCATTGTTACTTGTTACGGATAGTAAATGATAAGTGAGTCTCCAATGAATCAAAAGAATATATGAATCGCCCTCCCCAGATATCAGGATCTTCCTTAAAGAGTGGCATTGCTCCCCAAAAGTTGTACACAGTTAGGGGTGTCAATGGGTCAAGTTGGCACAACGGCCAACCCCAAAAAAATCTTGATTATAACCAATTTTTAAGCATGTTTATAGACCATCTGGTTAAAGGTTGGAAAAAAAAAAAATTCTATAGCCTATATAAGGTCTAGTGAACTATAGGGCTTTAATACTAACAAACTAAGTCGAATTAGATAGTCTGAAAACGTTTGATCAGGCTGTTTTTTTTATGTCTCCCGATGGACCAACTTGACATCCAATGGTCGAATTTAAATCAAATTGCCACATGTGTGTCACCCATTAGAATCTATCTCTCTCTAGATATATATAAGGTGATATTTTAGTAGGTGGCACAACTGCCAACCCCATAAAAACAGGAATTTCTATAGCCTAGATAAGATCTAGTGAACTGTAGGGGTTTAATACTGATTAACTAAGTCGTATTAGAAAGTCTAAAAATATCCGATGATTAGGTTGTTTGAAATTTGACCATTGGATGTCAAGGGGGGTTTCTTTAATAGCACCTCATGTGTCAGGACGTGCCTTCTGCTACTAGTCTTTATTATTATAAAGCAAGAAGCATGCGTAGCCTGATTTTTTCGAAATTCCTAAACTACCCTTATATAAAACAAAATTTTGATTTAATATTTTATTTTAATTCCCAAACTATCCCTTGCTCATCTATCTATTTAAAAAATAGAATCACAACCAATCGTAATTGAACTCGGGGAGAGTTCAATCACACCTGCGGGTTACCACGTGTCCCTTTTAACTCCTATTAATTGTGGTTAACTCCTTCCCCTTGCTTTCATGTGCATCGCACGTGCCACCCGCTAGTTACTATATATAGTGAAAGTAGTTCGACCTATCAGGCTACCATGCCACCAACTACAATTAGGGTTGTCAATGGATCGGATCATGATCTGGATCCGATCCGATTAGCTGGACTTTGGACCCTATATGTGATCCGTCGGATCGGATTCAGATCGGATCGGTGAATTCCGATTATAGTCGGATTGGATCTGGATATAGGGTGATCTGATTCGATTAAAATCTGATCCGCTTATATTAACTTTTTAAAATTATTTTAAATATATTTAATAGATTTTTTATACATAAAGTATTAATTTTAAAAAAATTAACCTTAATTAGAATTAATTAAGATAATATTAGATTTTTATATTATTAAAATATAGTTTTTTTTTTTAATTATTTAACCTTAATAGGATCATATTCAGATCTTAAAAATATAATCAGACTCAAATTCAAATCAATTAATTTATGATCCGACGGATCTCAGATTGGATTCGGATCTGTCGGACTCTTAATCGGATCGGATTCGGATCTAGGCAGATCCAGTCTGAATCTGACCCGTTGACAGCCCTAACTACAACCGGGGGATGACCAATTGTCTTGTGTCATTTTTTTTGGACATCATGCAATCATAGCAATTTCATGTATATACTTTGTCTTGATTATTCCATGGCTGTTTCTGACCATCTAAACAGGAGTTTGGATGGGCAACAGCACTAGCTGTTGCGCTGTTGCCGGGTTGTGTCTGCAAAAACATGGGGGTCTATCTCTGTTGTTTGGGGCCTACCCTATTGAATGTAGGCTCATGTTTTTGTAGACACAACCAGACAATAGCGCAACAACTAGCGTTGTTGCCCATCCAAACTCATCTAAAAAGGGATAGTTACACCCAATTCCCTCATCTGTTATCATTGCACCCAAACAGCTCCTCATTATTTAGAATTTCTATATTTTCAATAATTCTGTTAGCTGTGTTGGTTTGACGAAGCCGAAGCCAAATCCTCTACGGTGATAACTGCCAAATCCGGTTATCACCCTTTGAGGTAGCCACATGTTCCTTTTGACACCCCTTAATTGTGGTTAAGATTCATCCACCCCTAGGGTTCACACACTCATCCTTGTTTTTTTTTTTAAATATTAATTTTTAAAAGATATTTAATATTAAGAAAATCTTAAAAATAGTTTTTTAATTTTAAAAAAAGAGGCAAATCTGGTTATCATCCCTTCAAGTAGCCATGTGTCCCTTTTGGCACCCCTTAATTGTGGTTAAGATTCACCCACCCTTAGGGTTCACTCACCCATCCTTGGTTTTTTTTTAATATTAATTTTTTTTAATAAATATTTTAAGCCGTAGGAGTATTTGGCTTGTTGTTTGACGAGAAAATAGGTAAAAGAAAAGAAAAGAAAGAGTAACCAGCAAAAGATGGAGAAAGTTTGTCACTATTGAGAAAGTGTAAGAAAATGAAAGTGTGTTTCTTGCACACGGAACAAAAGAAATGTGTAAAAAACTCCATTTTCTTTTACTTTTCCTCATTTTATCGTCAAACGAACGCACTCGATCACGTTGAACTCGTACCTGTAACACGAGGAGAGGAAATGAAGAGATGTCACCAGAATGATCGATTGCTGGAATAAGATGCTTGAGTTCCAAGGTAGGCGCAAAGTCACCAAAATCATTGATAACAGAACTTGTTTCAGCGTCGACAAGTAGCACTCCGTCGCCGTTGCAATCGATCTCGATACGGCCATCTTTGGCCCTCTTCAACCTCCCAGCCACAGGATAAAAGGGTACAATAGCCTTGCTCAAGGCCTCCTTAAGCACATGAACATCGAAGAAATTGGATGAACCATTAGCCCTGTAAAAGTACACGCTAGGGATGTGCATTCTTGGCATATCAATGTCCACGTTAGAAATCCACAACCTCTGCTTTGGAGTATCATGCGCTGGGCGCACCATAGTTGACTCGTTCACGTTAACAATCATCTTGGCACCTGGCCATAAAAATTACGTAATCAAAGAAAATGAAAAATAAAGAAAGTACGTAAGAAGGAGAAGAGATATGGGAGAAATTAGGCATCCCACCAATGAGTACTGGCTTTATATATATATATATATATATACACACAAAGAAATGCTAGCCCCAACAGCAAGGTGGTGGCAACAAGTGTTTCGCCATCTCCCAGTTATAGAGTAGACCACCACGTGTTGAACCACCCTGCACCTAGGAAAAAATCGACTTCTTGTGTCTTGGCTGGCACTCCTATGTACATTCAACACTCCATCTCAAGTTGGAACATAGATATAGATATCACTCCTACTTACCTTTAGCTTGGAACACATAATATGACATCATTTCCTTCAAAGAGTTTGTTAAATATCTCCCAACTGTTCATCTGAGTGACGTCTAAGAAGATTTCTACTATATATGTAACAGTCCACTTTAAAGATTAAATTATCTTGATTTAGGCATTTGCTCATAGAATCTAACTAAATGAGACATTTTCATTGTTATAATGCCTACTATTAAAATAAGGATTGGTTGCCTAGGACTCGATCTTGATATCAGTCCATAACAATCAAAGTCGAATTGGGAGCCTATTAATAAAGCAAATTCAATGAAACAACAACTAATAGCATAGAGAAGCAGCCATAAACTCAAGTCTAGACCAATAAGAAAGATCTATGTGTGTATATTCAACAAAACACAATAATACCCACCATTCAATTTAGATGGTGCCATTTTTTTCTCTAATGTGTACCGCTTGTCCACACATGCATGAATTATGACATTGGAAAAAAAATCTAACATAAATCTCGTACAATAGGAGAACACAAAAATTCCCAAAAAAAACTCTTACAAATTTATTAAAAAATGTGTACCACATTTTTTTTTTGGGATTCTTGGGGTGTTTGGATCGATTTATTCTCTCGATTTAATCCCTTAAAATCGATTGTAGACCTAAAAATCGTTTTTGGTTCATTTAGAAAAATCAATTTTATCAGATTAGTTTCTTAAAAAGTCACGTTATTTCAAAGCGGTAGGGAGAGTGGTTTTGAGAGAGAAAAATCAGTTAAGGTTTTTTTTAACTACCATAAGAGACAACAATCATAGTTGTAGAGACTCAAATTTACATTTATGTCATTATCATAATTAATTGGGGTAAAAATGTCAATTAAATATTGCATGATGTGTTTTGATGTTAATGAATGTTTTTGGAGTGTTTAAAATAGTTTAATTGAAGAAAAAAAAATAAAAAACACGAAAAATAAGAAAACAACAAAAATCTGACCAGATTTAGCCCGCTAGAGCCAGATGTAGTATGCTCGAGCGAGGTTAAGGTCCGCTCGAGCGAGCTTTACAAAAATCAGCATAGTAGAGTTTCCAAAGAAATCCTGCTTGAAGTGAGATTCAAGTCCGCTCAAGTGAGTTTTGCCTAAAACATCCCGCTAGAGTGAGATCAAGTCCCGCTTGAGCGAGACCATGCGCAAAAACCTTTAAAATGCAATTTTTTCGAGATTTTTTGACGGTTTAAGACCTAGACCCTATAAATAGACCTTATTTAGTAGGTTTAGGGTTTCCTAAGTGATTTTAACCTAATTTGGCAAATGAGGAGACAAAATCCTAGATTTTCAAGAGAGATTGCTTGGAGAGGAAGAGAAAAACTTGGAGATCACCCCCAATGCTCTCCTCAAGCAATTGGATCGTAGGGAAACGATCCCTAAGGTATATACTATCCAACTCAACAACCTCATTTTGGATTATCTAGTATGTTTAAGTTGATTAAGCTAAGGATATGCATCTATTAGTATGATTATGGTTAGATTGTATGGAATATGATGAAGGAATCCTTTTAAGAGAAATGGGATTTGCATGTGTATATGAACTCTTTAGCGTGTGAATTAATTGTTGTGATAATGCTTATGGATGATGAATGGTATGAGTGTATGAAATGGAGGTATGGAATGAGAGTGATGAGATTTGGATTTTGAAGATGAATGGAAAATGATGTTAGGTATTGGAGGAAGGGAATTTTAATAGATAAATGTGGATCTATGTGTCTTATACTCTTGAATCTTATTATAAAAATGGTAAGATTATGATAAGGTATTAGTTATGATGGTTATGTTAAACTATGCCCTAATTATGTTTTATGGTGATCAATATTCGGGTAGGTCAAAACTTAGAGGAAGTCTTGCAAGTCGAGAATTCTCTAACCAAGTAGATGTACATTGTCGGAGTTTCTTGACGGAGGATCAGAATCTAAGAGATGACGTATTCAAATTTTAATTATAATACTCATGCATAATTGCACATGTGCAATAAGATTAAGAGTCTCACAAGGGCACACACAAATATGTAAAGTGTTACACATTGATAAAAACATGATTAAGATTGTATATATTAGTACGTTGCTCATAAGATATTCATGTAAGATTGCACGTATTGGTACACTCATAAGAGTCATAAGTAGGGTTGCATATATTGGTACGCTGCTCATAAGATATCCATGTAAGATTGCATGTATTGGTACGCTCATAAGACCCATAAGTAAAATTGCATACATTGGTATGATGTTCATAAGAAATCTCATAAGTATATGATCTCATAAACACACGTATCTCATAAGTCCTAGGGTCTCACAAGTACACGAGTCAAGATGATGATAAGATGTATTATACTTACATGTTTTCCGCACTCTGATTTTTTTTATTAAGTTATTGACTATGGTACCGACTAAGTGCAGGAATATTATGATGTTTATTTGGATTTTATATACACTGAGTGCTTTTGTACTCAGCCGGACTGTTGTCTTCGGTAGGTTTAAAACCGTAGTTGGTTGCCGATCCTTGAGTCAGAAGGCATATGGAGAGGAGGAAGAAAGTGATCCTTTTGTAAAGGGAGCAAGGGACCTTGATAGGTTCCCTTATTACTAGAGTTTTGTGATTGCTTTATAAGGGTGTTAATAGAATTTTTAGATACTTGTCCCGATGGGATTATGACGTTGCTTAGTAGGTTTCACCTTATGTTTGGAGTATCAGACTACTTTGGTTATGGTGGGTTATGTTAATTTGGTCAGGTGGACAGGATGGTTTTGTTAAAATATGAAATATTATTATTTCATTTTTGGGAGCTTGTGTTAGTATTCTTTTTTTCTATGGGATTAAGCAGGTTTAAGAAATGTCACAGTCCGAGGTCCCATTATGTCCAAGGTGGGGTTTTGGGGCGTGACAATAGTTCTTGTGAAAGGTCTATTTTTGAATTGGCGAATACCCGTGATAAAATAGAGTCAAGAGGTGTGTCTTGAAGTCATGGTTGTCCCGTTGATTAGGTTCATAGTGATGGAGCTAGAAGAGGTTCAACTTAAAAACCTTCCGCCGAAGAATTGCTCTCACGTCTTGGGAACTGAAAATGACTTATAGACCTATCAAATACCTTAGATGAATTGACTTAGAAAACTATTATTAAACCTTAGGTGATTAATGGCTTGAGGTAAAATCTTGAAATCTAGTCAGAACTGACATGAAGAGTGTTTTACAGACACATTCGCTCGAGCGAAACTTTGTCACTCGAAAGATGTGCTTATATTCATTTGTCTATATCTCTAGTATTAAACTCGCTCAAGAAAGAGTTGGCCAGATTGGCTTGAGCGAATTGCTTGTTGGTTGCTTATGACTTTTGAATGAAACTTTAATAGCTTACTTGCTTAGCGAGGGGGATATTGGCTCGAGATAGTGAGATGTTGGTTGGTTCCCAAAAACGGATTTGGAAGGTACTATTCAATGCCTGCTCATAAGACTCGCTCGAGCGAGAGTTAAGTTGGCTCCAGTGAATTCCCTACACATAAACAGGTTTAGAAGTTACTAAGTTCCGAGTTGTGTTGGGTTGCATATAAATTCTAAGATCCTTAAACACACATCAATGGTTTTATTTGTGAGAATTGAGATTAGAGAGACTTTTCTAAGGCTTCCCAAACCTTATTGGTTGAAATAACTTTGTTTCTCCTCTCCTCTTCATTATCACTACTTATGGTGTATTCCAACTTATGGAATACCTCTAGAGGTTTATTGAATTGACTAAACCATTCAACCCCTTCTCTTAATTGAGATTTTTGTCTGGAGTAAAATCTGGAGCCACTACAGTAGAGATCGAATCTATGGATTTGTGGACTTAGTTGGCATGAGCCAAAGCCGTTGCGATGGAGATCGGACTTGGAGGTTTGTGGGGCGAAAATTTTGAGAAAGCTTGGCCAGTGAGGAGATTGAGTCACTATGGTGGAGATTGAACTTACAAGTTCGTGGTTGTGTAAGCATTTGAGAATCATTGTCGTGGATCGAGGTGTCGAGTCTTGTGTGGGTAAAGTTCGAGTTTGTACTGTACTTTTCTCTTAGTAATTTTTGTTGAATGAGATCCCGTGGTTTTTCCTATGAGAATTTTTCATGTAAAAATCTTTGTTTCTATTTGTGTGATTGCGCCCATATTTTTTGCTAAATTTAAAATTAGGTAGATAGACCCTACGAGACCTATTCAACCCCCTCTCGGTCATTGGATTCATAACAAGAGAAATATCATATTGAATGGTAACTTAACAAAACTCTATGATCATATGAATTTATATGAATGACATTCTTATTATTTGAATAACAATTGAAGATGGTAATATCCCAATACCCCCATCTTAATTCTCATTATGACAAGAATTATTGCGATATATGTGTGCAAGAAGAAGTATGAGTTTTATGCAAATATATACGATTAGAATAAAAGAACATTACATTAGTCTTTGTAATAAACAATTTGTACTTTTATATAAAACAAACATGATCATTTACATAAAAACTATACATGATCATTTAATTATTTTTGGAAACGAGGGTATTCGGGCTAGTGTTGTCAGAACCGGACAGGCTGGTGGAACCGGTCCCTTAACCAGTTTCCAAAACCCTCAAAACCGGCCATAATTCAAAACCAGCCTATTTAGTGAAAACCGTGGGAACCGGTCATATATGGGTAAAAATGAATTAAAAAAAAAAAAAAGGATACGGTTGAACCGGACCGGTTGAACCGGACCGGTCGAACCGGTTGAATCGGTGGAACTGGGAACCGGCCACTCAACCGGTTGGATGACTGGTCCGGTTCTGATAACATTGATTCGGGCCTCTTAGAGCACCCGAATAAAGTCCCTCGGGCCATGATCGACTTTCTTATACTACTACACAACCAAGAAAGCCGGGATCAATCCCGAAGGGTGCCAAACAAGAGGAAGGGAATCGAGCTCAAGACCTCCGTTTCTTGAGGCATGGTCTTGGCCGCTAACTCAACCCCTAGTTGTTTGCAAAAACGTTTATTAGATAATTAATTTCTTTACAATCAATCCTTATCACAATTGATTTTGTCAAAAGAACTTGTACCAAACGGCCTAAAAATGTATATTTTTTTTACTGCCTAAGACAACATAAATTTTAGCCATTATTGTGAAAGGAAAAACTCGATTAAGACAGAGATACCTCAGTGCCATTCTTTTGCTAACGTGCGCCTCTCCAATAATCGAGCACAGAACTAATTTTTTTTTCAAAAAAAACCTAGAGAAACCCTTAAAATTAAAATAACTGTACGACTATAATAAAGAATAAAATTGTGCAAATAAAAAAATTCTGATTAGATTCATGTATAAACACATAACTCTGCTCTTCAAATTCTTTATTAATCTCCCTTTTTCATATTAAAAAAACAGCTCAAATATTAAGGAAAAACTGAGATTTCACACTGCTCAGAGAGATCGATTGGAATAAAACATAAATAAATAAAAAAACTGAATAGCAAGAAAGAGAAATGAGAGTTTTGCTGAAGAGATGAACATCACCTACTGGAACAGGAGAAAAGAGAAGATTACTGTAGGCCTAGAGTAGCCACTGCTAGAGAAAATGATTACCCGAGGAAGAACAATGTAGGATTGGTTTTGGGTTAGCCGAATAAATAGGTACCATTACGGCATCGGATTACCTCTGGCTCACGCCGAGGCTAAGCCTCGGGCGTCCATTCATCATGCAGCATGTGGCACTAACAATTGGACAAGTCATTTCATTTTCTCCCTTTTTTTTTGACTTCTCCCCGATTGATGTTTCTACCCTTTTTATGACCTTATGGCGCAAGGTGAATGGATGCCGGAGGCTGGGCCTCGGGTGTGTGCTAGAGGTAATCTGATGCCATAACATAAGCTCTAGTTTTAAGTTAGACAAATATGGCAGGTATAAGATTTTTTATATTTTAAAATGGGGGTAGTCATCAAATATTGAAGTGCACAATACCCCACTATTTTAAATATTTTTCTAAAAATCAAGGATGGTTGAACCTTAACCCTATGTTTGATTGCCAAGAAAATAAGTGAAAACAAAGAAAATAAAATGAAAGAAAATTGGATAATACACAACTATAAATTGTCTTAGAAATCCAAAATTTTCTTTTTTCTTTTTTCACAAATTTTCTTGCAATCAAACATAACATGAGGGTGAATGAATCTTAACCATAATTAAGAGGAGTCAAATGAGACACGTGGAGACTTAGGGGCGTAACCCGACTCCCCTGGGTTCCGATTATAACCTTAGAGGATTTCATTCCTATTTTATGTGTCGGAAGTTCGTGTTGAAAGTTTGGATGGATGAAAAAGATGGAAATTCAGAAAAATCTCACATCACACACCACTGACACTCCCATGCCCATGGCTCAATGGACACACCCACACAACCCTATCTAAAAGGAGAGTAAGCTTACTGAGCAACCCTATCTAAAAGGAGAGTATGGTGGGGCTTAATGAGCTCACTCAAGCAATCAACTCCCGCCGATGTGGGATTATTTTTTCTTTTGTAACACACACAACTCTCACACACTATTTCACACGCACAACACTGACACTCTCATCATGCACATGGCTCAAAGGCCACGCACCCACACAACTCTCCCTTAAAAAAAAAAAAAAAAAAAAGACTATATTGGGGCTAAATGGCCTCACTCAAGCAATCAACTCCCACGGATGTGGGTCTATTTGTTTGTCTTTTGGTAACACATAAACAATGTCACACATCACACACCACCGACACTCCTATGCCATGCCAAAACTCAAAGTCCACACACTATATCACACGTCACGTCATACTGATGTGAGTCTATTTGTATTTCTTTTGGTAACACATGCACAATGTAACACATCACACACCACCGACACTCCTACGCCAAAACTCAAAGTCCACACATACTATATCACACGTCACACACCACTGACACTCTCATGCACATGGCTCAAAGGCTACACACCCACACAACTCTCCCTAAAAAGAAAAGACTATATTGGGGTTAAATGGCCTCAGTCAAGCAATCAAGGTCTATTTGTTTTTCTTTTGGTAACACATGCACAACGTAACACATCACACACCATTGACACTCCTCTGCCAAAACTCAAAGTCCACACACCCACACAACCCTCTCTAAAAAGAGATTGGTGGAGCATAATGGACTCACTCAAGCAATCAACTCCCAGACTATTTTTCATTTTTTGGTAACATACAATTCACACATACTATATCACGCATCACACACCATGTTTAATCTCTCTTACAGGTCGAAACCAAACCTTTATAATATCTCTTCCAGGTCGAGACCAAATTTTTACAATCTCTCTTTCAGGTCGAGACCAAATCTTTACAATCTCTCTTCCAGGTCGAGATCAAATGTTTTCTTGCAAGAGCATAACCATTTCTTGACTTTTTCGAAACTAAAGCTTCAGTTGTAAGGATCTACCGTTTCTTGACTTTTCTTTACAAATGTAGATTTGGATTTATAATCCGAAATAAAGCTCTTGAAATTGAGCTAGATAAGAGTTGAATAACACTTTAATGAAATCTCTCATAGAATGGAGTTGAATAGCTCAAATGAGATTTATGGGGATTTCTAAAGTGTAATCAATGTGAAAATCAATGTCACTGATTGAGTAGATGATGCGAGTTAATGTATTGATCAAGAGTATTATTTTGTTCATTTATAAACTTTTTTTTATAGCTCTTCATTTAATATGGCCGTTGGTGAAACATTAAATGAGATAAAGACCGTTGAAAACTAGCCGTTATAGTATTTTCAGAGTATCGTATGATTTCGTCGACGAAATTAGGTTCTCCAATTCATTTCGTCACTGAGATCAACAACAATGAAGACATTAAGTTTACTGTCTCCATTTCGTTGCTGAATTCAAGACTTCCTTGTGAATTCGTCAACGAAATCAAATTAAAAACTCTGATTTCACTCTGAATCAAGACTTTAATGATGAGGATGAATTCCTAGGTCTTTTGGCTCTCATTTAACTTGATTTTTATGATTTCTTAGGGCCTTAGAATGATGTCCAATAAATTTTTTGACTTCTATGGTCAATCTAAGTATTTGAGTATTCGACTAACCATACTTTGAGGACTTCTTACAAAGATTCTAGACATTCTCATAAGATAAAATTTAAACTCTGATGTCTTCTTAAGAGTTGGTCTTCAACTTGATCTTGAATCTTTAGATTAGGCTTTGACTGTTAGATCTTCTTTTCTTATTTGATGATTCGTCTTGAACTTTGAGTATTTCTTTTAGTCTTCATTCATCACTTGAGTTCAATGACTTGAGTTGAATATTTTTTTTGATGACTTAGACTTGGTTGAATAACTTGATTAAATCAATCCAATTGATTTTACTTGAATAATTTTCATTCTTTTTTACCTTGAAAGATGTGGTCATATTCTCATTATCTGTATTTATCAAATACTTAGAAGAATCATTAATACCACTATTGTCATTCCATTATTATGTTATTATCAAAATTATTAAGGGTACTCAAGGTTGTAACCTTGAGGCTAACAGTCTAAAGCATATATCATAAAATTAAAACTAAAAATTGTCAAAAATATAAAAATACAAAAATTAACGTGAGATTGCAGCAAATAAACTAGGAAGAACATCAAAACTAAAGAGATTGGAACAACTATCTCAAATAACATCAAAATCAAAATAGATTTACTCGATTTCAACCAAATCAATCACAAAATAAACCAGAAAACTTGTAAAAAAAATAATTTAAAAAACGGACATGAACAGATTTTGAGAATCAATTGCAGAAACAAGATCGATTGAGCCTTTGATTCACAAAAAATGCATAGAAAACAAAGAGAGATGAGAAAAATAGAGCTAAGGCTCCTCCGTTTAGCAAAAAGCAACAAAATCTTAGTGTTCATTGTGAAGTGAAACTAAAGCAGGAAATAAAAGCTAACAAAAAAATAGTTTTACTTCAGGGATGTTGCCGGAATCGGAGAGAGAGAGAGAGAGGAGGAAGAGAAAGAGACGCCGGAGAGTGAGGGGATGAAATAGTGGTTTAATAATGGCTGTTGGATCTCTGAATCAAAGGGTTTTGTGCAATTGTGTGAACATATATGTTCTTTTTCACGTGTCTTAGGATCCCTTCCTATATATATCCCTACTATTATAAAGAGAATGGTAGGGGTGAAATAAGTTGGTTGAAATTTTTAATAATGCCCATCATATCCCACTTTTATGTTAGCCTGTTTCTACATAAGGGTAGTTAATAAAAGGATACTAATATAATTTTCACTTATAACTATAGGCTACAACTCTATTTAGAATAAACTAATGGAAGGCATGTGCTGCAAAATAAGAGACAGAAGTGATAGGAATGAAAATAATGAATCTAATGTATTTGAAATTCAATACATCGAATTCAATTGAAATAATTAAATATCAATGTAGAGTAAAGTATGAAAAATATAAAATTGTGTAGTTAATTACATGAACTTAAAATTTGAAAATAAAAAATAAAAATTTGATAGGTTCCAAAAAGATGGCAGCAACAGTTGCTTATAACATATTATAAATTAAAAAGTGGACAAAACGAAATTAATTGAGAATAACACAATACCAAACATAGTGCAATCACCAGATATATTTAGAGAATCAAATTAAATATGAATTTTTTTTTTTGCAATGATTAACAAAATTAAGAAGAATTAAAAATTTTCTAATTTTTTTTAAAATGATAAGATGATATTGAAAGTCAAAAAATGATATACCGTATTATATTATATATCTGTAAGCTTCCAGTGGGATATTTTAGGTGCGCATCAGATCCTTGTTAACAAATTGACATAATCATCAAATATATCAGAAGATAATCAGCAACAATTAATCGTAATCTTTTGAAAACCCTTAAATTGGCAACAGAAAACACATATGAGATGCACATGCATCACACGTGAATGTCCAATTCTAATGTGTGCAAAAGAATAGATGGAAAAAGAAATTAAGTTTCATTAACCAATAGGATTTATCCATTTAACTCTATTTTTTTTAAAAAAAAACCCTTATCATGGTTAACACTATTCATGCATAACCAAATTAAAGGGGATTAAATGGAAAGGTATTCAACAACCTTGTACCTACCCTAATTTAACACCAACTAAATGTGGTTAAGAATCACACTTATCCCTAGGTTTTAGACAATTAACTATAGTTTTTAGGAAAAAATTACCACACGTATGTTGGTTAAGCTTAACCATGCTTAACCACAGTTAAAGGGAGACGAAAATAGAACACATTCGATAACATACGCACTTATAACAAACACTAACTTAGGTTAACACTCACCTTACTTTCTTAAGTGAATTTACATAAGATTCTCATCCCTTGCTATAAGCCCAGCAACTTCAGTCCTTAAGGAATGACTTGACATTATCTACAATTATGACTGGACTCCTTGGAGTCATAGATATGTCACAAACACCAACACTTGTCCCATTCAATACCCATTAACTATGCATAAAAAAAAGGATTTTATATATCATGGGCTCATAAGGAATATGGATCTTCTAAAGTCCGGTAAATGTAGTTTTTTTTTTTTCCGCAATCCATAATCAAGCGGTTTGATTATGATAATGGAAAAGACCCATCTCTACTATTAAGAGAATAAGGGAAGTTAAAAACTTCCAAATGAGTTACCCAACAAAAAAAACATCATGGGAGTTTGGCAAATGTTAAATAGTCAGATATGTGGAGTTCAATCTTTAAAGCCATCGCATACTTAAGCTGAGTATGTAATCCTCCATGTACTAATAGGACTGAAGTTCGAAACTAAAAGGACTGGAAATAAAATATTGTGGAAGATTGTTAAGTAGAGATCACAACCCTAAATTTCTCTATTTGATTTACCTATGATTCCTTGAATCAATAAAGCCTTAAAATGCAGAAACTAGACATATAAGCCTCTATAAGTTAATATGCCTAATGTTTGAAACTAAAAGGAATGAAAAAATTGTGTGGGAGGCTGTAAAGTAAAAGATAACTCCCCTAAATTTCTCTATTGAATTTACCTACGATTCTCTTCTCTATAAGCCCAACAACTTCATCCATTAACATGGTACACTAACCGCCTCCCCAAATAGCAACAGTATACACTTAACCTCATAAAGTAGAAGATTGCTCTATACACTTAGTCCCTCTCACTCCCTGCCTCCGCCCCTGCCCCAAGCTATAACCCATGTAATACAAACTAAATATTTTTCCCCAAAAGTGGAGGGAGTCCTTCAGCTCTCAGTCAAATTCCACCCCGGCCCCCATGTGCCTCCGCCCGCATTCATGTATAAATGGTAATTTGAAATAGTAAACTAATATGTAGTTATCAATATTTGTTCAATGCCCACCCAGAAGTTATTAGAAATTCAGGGAAGGAATGAAATCCATATCAAATAAATCACTTGATTATTGATATCACTGCATTTTCCCGTCTTCCAACAAAATGAAGCCACATGCAACGGAAATATAGAATTCATAACTTTGTTAAGGATTGTGAAAAATAGAATTTGTGAAAAATAGAATTGATAAAACGCACACCTTGAAATCAGTCCATGTACCAAAAGTATTCAAAATAAGGAAATATAAAAATCAGTACATGTAAGATATGCAACCCACTGTGGTTAAGGATCGTGTGAAATGGACGTGATTCACTAATAACGTGAATGAGTTTGGGTGTAATCCATTTTGTTTTTGATAAATGCCGGTATATTTGGATTGGTATAAAACAGTTCCAAAAAAATGGGTTATGGTTCCGGATCCGGGTTTGGCAATGCAAACTCTTTTCTTTTTTTTGGAACTCGGGGTGTCCCTGGGTCAGGACTAATCCCCCGAGGGTATGACGTCAGCCTGCAACCTGCCACATCAGGTAAGTCCGGGTAAACCTGTACAGGGCTGGCCCCAAAGGGCAAGTGAGAAATGGAACCCATGACCTCCCTAGGGAAAGGCCCAGGAACCACTGGTCCACTCCAATGGGGTTAACTCATGTAACCACTATTCGTCGTCATCCTCAAGTGAATCTTTTCAGCAATTTGCAACAGCATATAGTGCAACAAAGTGATCTGAGTTTGTTCCAGTAGAACCCTATGGCGATTCTGATTCATAGTGATTACTGAGAACAAAAACAGAAAAGACGGAATTGAACCCCGAAAAAATCGCAAAAATACCTCTTTGAAACAAAAGTTATCCGAACAAAAAATCGTTTTTTTTTTTAAAAAAAAAAAAAACTGAAACCTAGAAAATGATTGTGCTTGTTTGTGAGTGTGTGAGAGAGACGAAAAGGGAACATCTGAAAAAAAAAAAAAAAAAAAACCCGGTTCTGCTTTCACACTCACCTTCTATCTTTATCTCTTATTCTGTCCAAGCAATCTTATTGTGAAGTCAGCAATTTCGGTGAAGAAGAGTATGTTCTTGATTGATTTAAATCGAGAGAGATACCTTCAAATTCAGGGGCAGCCTTGTCTTGATTGCTTTAAATCAAGGGGTTGTATAGTCATAAACAAAGGAAACTCAATCAACGGATTTGACGCTCCCATTTTCTTTATAATAGTAGAGATTATATTAGCCTGTCTCCATAGGAGGCTAGTCAAAAACATCCCAAGTGGTTTGTTTCAAACTCAGTGGATCGAATCCCATCAGACCTCCACCGTTAGTTACAAGGTCCGGTTCAAATTACATATCCTGCTAATGGTGAATGAATTTATTTACTAGATCACTTAGTTATTGCACCCCCTTTCCTAATGCTATTGAAGAATTTATGACTTCAAATCTGCATAAAAACAACTCCATATTGCAATCCCTTCCCTGACGCTACTTGGTATGTGTACAAAGAGATTACAAACCCTCAATCAAGCAATCAACCATTTCTAAATATATCTCTTATCTAGTTGGAAAAACTAGAGAGATATTCATAGAGTGGTAAAGAATTATCTTAATCTGAAAATTGATAGTAAAGTAAAATAAAAAATTAATAAAATCAAATCAAAATTTCTTAATTAAGAAACTGTATGTTGTTTTGATTTAGCAGCGTCCAATATAGAAACCACTTCTAAGGTGGGAAACGATGCTAATGGGGGGATGTTTGGTGAATATGACGGTAGGTCTCTCTTTGTCCATTATTTTGAAAGTGGTATGGTAAAGGCAATTGTTTTTAAGGGGGCAATTTTATATCATTTTGTCATAAGATAGGTTTTGATATGTAATATTTAGGGTTAATTACATATCAAAACCTATATGTAATTGTTAATTTTTAGGGTTAATTACATCCCTTGATATGTAATTGTTAGACGGGAGGTCCTTTTTTGTCCATTACTCTGAAAATGAGGTATGGTAAAGTTAATTGTTTTAAAGGAGGCACTTATATGTCATTTTGCCATAAGGTAGGTTCTGATATGTAATTAACCCTAAAAATAAAACTAAAAACATTCTGTAGCCGGAAAGTTATTGCCGTGTTGAGAAGATGGGAACATAGTCGGTATTTATTAAATTGTTTTGAGTATTTTTTCAAAATAGCTTTAAAAATGTTTTTAAGATATATAAAAATCTTAATTTTTGGAAGATAAATTAAGAGCTGTGATTAGTGACCGTGTAGTCCTCTATGGACCTGTTTACGTATCCCTTTTAACCCTCTTTTAACTATGGTTAAACTTAAAAAATAAAGATTAAGATTCATATTTTTTATTTTTTTAAAATAAAAATCAAGGCTAAATGAGGGCTGAGCTGGAGTGAGTAAATCTTGACCACAGTTAGTGGGTGTTAAAAAAGGGCGTGACCAATAAGAGCATTCCACAACATTGTGGAATGCACGGTTGGTTAAACATCTTCCATAAATTAATGCATAGGTTAGTTTAAGGCAACGGATTTCCTCTTGGCAGATTGTCACGGTCAACTTTTTGATTTTGCGGAACAACCGTGCGGCGCCTCAATCATCCCATGATCTTGGCCAGCCTTACACCATTACACTATCCATCCATTGAACTAACCCAACGTCTTGTGCTACAATGCTACGACAAGGTACGACCCACTACCGAGTCCCATCCGCTAAGCTACACTCAGCTGGCTTACGCATCACTTCATCGTGTCGCACCCGACACTCGTCCAACACATAAGGTTCCCGCGTCACCGAGGTTCCGTCTCGCGCATCTCTCATGATGCTAAGGTTCCCCGATCAAGCCGAACATCCAACACGGCCCGATACTCTCGAACACGACTATCGGTCATCCCCCACGCATTGCGAATAGCATAGGAGCATCACTGCCCCGTTTACCGAGCATTGAGGACATAACGCCCACAACACAATCTTCGGTCCTCTGACCGAGTATCCCAACCATACCTCGCGTCCCTCCTAGACGACCATGATGCATACCGCACACTTAAAGGTCATACTAGGATGAAACCTCTTGCCCGAAGGCTCTTGCGCAGTGCTAGGAAGTCCGTCTCCTTTGCACCATCCTTGGATGCTCCAACAATCATCCAAGGAGACTCCAAGATCCCCTTCAGGATCCTAGAGCCCGCCCCCAACTCCTTTGGGGTTGCTCATTAGGTGGCCCCAGATGTGCCACAAGAGAGAGCTACACCCTTCTCCTCAAGGTGGATGATAAACCTTTCACCCTCTACCAGAAGGAAACATCACCATTGCCGGTGGAGTCATACTGGTCTTTTACGGAACAATACCCTGGATATCCACAAACCGTCTGTACCATTAAACTCGTATTAACTTTCTCTTCGAATGAAGGTACTATCGGCCCTACTTCCAACATACCATGTGGGCCCCACAACACTCGCTCACATTTGTCCGACCAAGCACCAAACTCAAACTTCACTCCATAACTCTCCATGTGCACTTCACCCAAACCACAGTATCTCGTACACCACATCAAGACACCTCCGTGTCCCTTCACTTCGATACCCAACACTAAGGCACCAACCTTGCACTACGCTACGCTATCGCTTGCATAGTGCCTCGCCTATCTCCTAGGCACCGCATTGGCATCCTTTACCCATGCTCTAGCCATCTCGGCCCCGTATCATGGTCATGGCAGTACTTGACAACTTTTGACCGTGACACTCTCCCCCACCTGATTAGGTCGATGTCCTCATCGACTCTCACCGAGTATTCATTAGTTCCACAACACAGCTTGCACACCTGCTCCTTCCACTTATTAGAACTCACTTCTGACGGCCTAACATATTGATTACTGTCTCAGACTACACATTCTCACGAATTTTGTCTGAAACATTCACCACACTTCGCCCAATTTCACACTGAACTTGGACTTAGAGACTCTGTACACTACCTTTCTCTTCAACATTTCTGTCTTCAACACGTTGCCCGAACTTCTGAAAGGGATAATCTTCCTCGAATTTCTTCAAGTGCACATCTCCATGCGCATGTTTGGTCCTCCCAGGACCATCACTTAGCTATCCCAAGCATTATGCTGACACTGATTGTTACCATGAACTTCGATCTTCAGTCTCACAACCCTAATCTTCAGTTTCCATTAGGCATTCAACTGCCATCCATTTCACTCTTGAAGGTTCATCCACTGCAGTTCACTCTGTCGAACTACACTCAGCGTTCACCTTGAACATGAAGTACGTCACCCATAACGAGGCTCGAAGCCAACCGCATCTCATACGGTACTTCCTCCGCGGTCTGCTTCCTTAGTTTACGCATGTAAGCATCGGCGTGTTGTCCCACTTCAACACTAAAGCCATCCCATAATAGCACCGACATCCACATCATTTACCCAAAGTCACAAACACACATCACGCATTCTCCGATGCAACACGGCCAACAACCCTATACGTTACTCGAAACCGCCATATCGTTCACTACGCCAAATCTCTGTGAAACTCTCTATTGGTGCATCACATCCATGACGCACTACTCTTGTTTCTTCCATTCCTTGGTGCAAAACCATTTTGCATGTCTTCCTTGGTTGTGTACCAAATCATTGGCACACTTCTCCTTGTGATTCTTAACTCCATCACTTGTGTTGAACTCAATCCGTCGAGCTCAACTTTTCGTAGCCAACAACCTATGAAGTTGTCTGAAGCCACTGCATCATTTCAACCCTTAACACATTGCCTCACTCTTGAGGTCTTCCCTACTTGCCTCACTTCTTGAGGACTTCCCTCATACTCTTGATATTTGCCCGAGTGCTCCCCCACTCCAGCTTGCCTTACATCTTGCATACTTGTTGTGCCTCTCTAGTACCTCAACTCGTTGAGCAACCTGAGATAGCACCCATCCACTCCATTGCATCCTCTCATACAATTGAGCTTCCAATCTTGACTAGAGTATTTGGATTACTCAAGTCTTTGACACCTTGCCAACATAGTTATGTGACTCTAGTACCTCGACATCCTGTGTCTTCAACTGAGAGAACACTTCACCTGATCTTTGCACCACTGTGCTATTTCACTACGTGTAGTCTTGATACGTCAACTCCTTGAGTCTTCATCTTGAACCAACACTGTGCTCTTCAAGTCCCAACACTGTGTTCACCCTGAGTACACATTTGACCCTGAATATTCCATCGACCACTATCCACTAGTAGCCTTGCTCCAACACACCACTGCATTAGAGACCAACACCTATATTGTTGTCGAACTTCATCTCGATCCTGGAAAAGTCTCTCCCGTAACAAGTCCACTCTCTAGAAGCCAACAAACTCTGTAGCTAGTAGTACTCCCACTAATCGGAACCATAGTAGAAACATCTTGTGCATTCCAACAGATCACTTGTTGCTAACTGTAGCTTCAGGCTCTCACGAGCAACCATGCTCCCACGAGCAACCTGACTTTGATACCAACTGTCACGGTCAACTTTTTGATTTTACGGAACAATCGTGCGGCGCCTCAATCATCCCATGATCTTGGCCAGCCTTACACCATTACACTATCCATCCATTGAACTAACCCAACGTCTCGTGCTACAATTCTACGACAAGGTACGACCCACTACCGAGTCCCATCCGCTAAGCTACACTCAGCCAGCTTACGCATCACTTCATCGTGTCGCACCCGACACTCGTCCAACACATAAGGTTCCCGCGTCACCGAGGTTCCGTCTCGCGCATCTCTCATGATGCTAAGGTTCCCCGATCAAGCCGAACAACCAACACGGCCCGATACTCTCGAACACGACTATCGGTCATCCCCCACGCATCGCGGATAACATAGGAGCATCACTGCCCCGTTTACCGAGCATTGAGGACATAAAGCCCACAACACAATCCTCGGTCCTCTGACCGAGTATCCCAACCATACCTCGCGTCCCTCCTAGACGACCATGATGCATACCGCACACTTAAAGGCCATACTAGGATGAAACCTCTTGCCCGAAGGCTCTTATGCAGTGCTAGGAAGTCCGTCTCCTTTGCACCGTCCTTGGATGCTCCAACAATCATCCAAGGAGACTCCAAGATCCCCTTCAGGATCCTAGAGCCCCCCCCCCCCCAACTCCTTTGGGGTTGCTCATTAGGTGGCCCCAGATGTGCCACAAGGGAAGGGAGAGCTACACCCTTCTCCTCAAGGTGGATGATAAACCTATCACCCTCTACCTGAAGGAAACATCACCATTGTCGGTGGAGTCATACTGGTCTTTTACGGAACAGTATCCTGGATATCCACAAACCGTCTGTACCATTAAACTCGTATTAACTTTCTCTTCGAATGAAGGTACTATCGGCCCTACTTCCAACATACCATGTGGGCCCCACAACACTCGCCCACATGTGTCCGACCAAGCACCAAACTCAAGCTTCACTCCATAACTCTTCATGTGTACTTCACCCAAACCACAGTACCTCGTACACCACATCAAGACATCTCTGTGTCCCTTCACTTCGGTACCCAACACTAAGGCACAACCCTTGCACTACGCTACGCTATCGCTTGCATAGTGCCTCGCCTATCTCCTAGGCACCGGATTGGCATCCTTTGCCCATGCTCAGGCCATCTCGGCCCCGTATCACGATCATGGCAGTACTTGACAACTTTTGACCTGTGACAAGATGCCCAAGGATTATACTCTAGCCTATCCTCTTGGGCCAAAGCGTGTAACTGAGTTCACCTAAGAAGGTGGTACTATGTACTGCACGCTTACCGTTGGGAAGTACACAAACCTCCCCAAATTGCCACATGTTCTATTTGATACCCATTAACTTTGGTTAAGATTCACTCACCTCAAGGTTAAATAATCTCTTGGGTTTTAGAAAATATAAATTAAAAAAGCCTTGGTTATGATTGACTAACTCATATGGTTAATGTTAACCATAGGTAATGAAGAACGAAGTGAAGTTAACCTCAACCTTAAATAATCTAAGCTTGGTTTTTTTAATATTTTTTCTAAAACTGAGGGTTAGATTATTCAATCGTAGAGGTGAGTAAATCTTAAACACAGGTTTTAGGTGCCAAAGAAGACACGTGTCGAGTTGGAGAGGTGTGTGGGTATCCAATGGTATCGTGCACATACATAATATCACCTTCTTATTTAAACTCATAGGCTATGCCGGAGTGTTATACTCGGGCATCTGCTAGAGGACATTTGTTGCCTTAGTTTAGTCCTTATTTTAGAGAATTACCTAAGGAGAATGACTAAATTAATCTAATTCCTAATAAATTAATCTGAATCCTAGGATATTAATAAAAAAATCTAATTTGTAGGAAATTTTTGGATTTAAATTAGATTTTTTGGATAATATTTAATTATGGATAGTGTTTATGAAATTGAACTTCTCCAATATTAAGATATCCGTTCGTCAAATTAAAATATTTTTATTTGTTTGGCTATCAGTATGAATGTATCCACATCAATGATAGCATTAGGTTTGGTATGCTCACCTTTTAATATTAAAGTTAAATAATATTAGTTACATTGAACTCACTATTTATTCCCATATTAGACACTAGCATATTATCACAAAAAAGTTTGAGATCTTTTATTTTGTTGCATTCCACATGTATTCAAATCAATCTTTTCATTCCTTTCATTGTTTATGTTTCTTTTGCAATCAGTAGGATTGTACACTCATATGCATCGCACGTGTATTCCGTTAGGATAATATTAATGATTAGATGGTAGGGAACCCCGATATTTTATTGTAAATCGTCCGAAGCAACCCACCAATGCAATACACTACAAGAGGGTATAATTATAAAAATCTAACAATTTTCAAATTTCATATTATTTTTTAAATTTATTCTTACAGTTATTTTTTTTTGGTTGGTATTTGCTATAATTTTGAAACTGTCATTTACTATAATTTTAGAGTGGATGGTGTTATCTTCTTTGAACTCTCGGGTTTAGTTTGTTTATGACTGATTTGTGGTGTAAAGCAAAGCGAGCATATATTGTAGGAATGAGAAATTGAAGTTGATAGGAAATAACTCAAATCTACCCATTGCATGGTAGATTTCTAGCCATAGAAAAAAAGTACTTTTTTTTCCTTCAAAGTTTACAGGCATAGCAAATTCACAATTATAGACATTACCATAAATTATGCTATATCCTAGCATTTCATTATTAATTTTTTGAAATATATTCATATACTGAATGTCAAAGTTATTTAACCCATGCTTTTCACACTTATAACTTGATCTGATTTTTTGGACTCATTAGAACTGGACACTCACATGCATCGCACTTGCTTTCTACTAGTATATATATAAGAGAGATGGTAGAGTTCACACAATGCGTGAACTCAATAACCTTCATACAAGGCATAACATCAGTGCCAATTGTGTAATTACAATGAAAATCAAGGGTTGTCTTGTAATTATGAATACACAAATGGTTGTATACAATTGCCTTCGATTTTCATTATAATTACCAAATTGCCACCACATTATGCTTGGGTAAAGGTTACCAAGTTCACGCAGTACGTGAACTCTAACATTCCCCTCTATATATATTTATAAACTATAATTAGAGAGGGAGGGGTAGGTGGCATTGATTGATTTTCTTCTATTCAAAACACCACCAAGAAATTAGTTACGGGTATGAACGTAATCTAATTATTATCTCTACATTAAAATTAAGCATCAGACTTGTTCTACTAGTATAATGAGATCTAGAAGGAGAGTTAAGTGGCATTAATTGATTATTTTTTTTGGATCAAAACACCCCAAAGTTATATTATTCTATTATTGCATGAACAATTAGTTAGAGGTATGAATGTAATCTACTTATGATCTTTACAATAAATTCAAGCTATAAATGGGTTATGTGGCTCTTTAAGAGAGAAAAGGGAACAATTGTTAGATAGAACTACCACACCTCTTTCCTTTCTCCTTTTTTCTCCTATTTTTTCTCTCTACTTCAAAATACTAATTTGTACACCTATGTGGGGAGGATATGTCTATTTACGCATCTTTCTTTCCTCCTTTTTCTCATCCTCTCTTCTCTCTCCACCTCTAAATACCAATCCACGCGCATGTTTGGGGAATAGGAGGGGTGGCATTGATTATTTTTTCTGGCCAAAATACCTCAAAGTTATGTCATTCTATTATTACACAAGAGCAATTAATTACACGAGAAATTCTTAGCAGACTGTCAGTAGGGGTTAGCATGGGCAGTGGAGCTCTTGCTTACTCTTACCCGGGTGGGATTACATCCCTAGACCTCCAACATGGGAAGGCCACACCCCTACCACTCACGCAAGAGTTGGGGGTGTAAGTAGTAGATTGGTTACTTGACACATTTAGAGAGAAAGTAAGGAGCAGATTCAATTTTATTATTGCATTTGTAGGGCTATAATCTCTTAGTATTGATTCTTATGTAGAAGGATGGTTGCCTAAATGATAGGTAATCAAGCTAACCATTTAATCTATTTTTTTGTATCCATTCAAACAGTAAACTCGTGCATCGCACATGTGGTTTCACTAGTATATATAAAGAGAGAGTCTTATTATAAAATCCAAACTATGATATTTGACCACCTTAACTCATTAGAGATACTAGATAAAATAAAGTTGTTGGAGCAAGGTGAACATCTCAACAATAACAATGGCATATTTTTTGGCCCCAATCCTTGCAGATCCCACCCTTTGCGCGGCCAGTCAAACAGTAATTATTGCAATGATCGTTGTCTTCCTGAACATTCGGATCACAATGAAAATTCACGGTTTCGCAACATTTCTGGGCATTTCCAATATCTTTAACACGACCCAAACAAATGTAAGTACTAGTATATGAACAAAACACAAAAATAGTACTTCGCTGTTCCATTTTTTTTTTTTTTTTGTTAACCTGCGCAAACAAAGAGGAACACGATAAGGAATGTCAGTTTTGCAACTTTTGCCATCTCTTCCTCCTCCCAGATTAGTATATGTGTTTGTCTATAAAATCACCTTAATCTTTCTTGACATATATATAGCTAATTACTATCTAAATAAGGAAATTTAGAATAATGAATGATTTTAATTTCACCATTATAAATCAATATCTTGTGTCTATGAAAATCCACCTCAATCTTCCTTGTTATATGTGCAGAGTTAAATCTGGAAATTTATACTAATTTGCTTTTAATTTTGCCATTTTAAATCGCTTTGTACCTTAGTATACATAATTATTGTATACTCGGGATTTCCTATGGCAAGTCTGGCTGGCTTTTACACCATTATGCAACGTGTCACTTTAACTTGAATTGATTGAATTTAAACTATAGGGTTAATGCTGCTCACCCTTAGTTTTTATTAAGGATAGTTGTTTTTGTATGGACAAGGGACAGAAGGAATGATTAAATGAAAGTCACGGACACCACAAAAACCATGAAAACCATATACATTAGACGATGTTATTCAATTATTTTACAAGACATAACCATGGGGTAGGGGGTAGTGGCCCTTGCTAATTTGTTAACAAGTGTATTAGAAACATGATCTAATGAGTCAATTAACATATTAGTCAAACATGGATTGGTCAATGACTTAATATAAGGGATGCTGATCAATATAAGGTGAGTTATAGTTTGAATTCTTTGAGTTTGACTTACGAGGCCAGTCCCAAAATTATACAATTGTACACTTGATTTTATATTTATTTTAAATTTAAATACATATTAGAGGGGCACTTTGATGTTTTCATATGAGAGATGGCTAATGCTTAGTTTCCCTACAGAGTAGAAGAATAGCAATTTATGCTATCTTAGGTCATACATAGTTTGCAATGAGGTTAGTCGACTTGATGTTGATTTTTGATTTAAAATTGTTTTAAATTAATAAAAACCGGATCATTAGGATTCGGGGTTTTGATTTTAATCATGGACTAAAACCCCCCATTAATTTAATCTCTGTTTAGGTTGAGTGTTTAATCTCTTGAAACAAAGAAAACACACTTTTAGTACATTTCCCTTAGTTCTTTAGTCCCACATCGGAAAAATAGAGAAAATCTAAAGAGTTTAATTACCCCATTGGTTGCTTAGTTGTCAACAACCAAGCATGACGTGTAGACTTTGACCCACCAATTCCTTTAGACGATAACTAGGGTGGGCAAGCTGCGCTCGCAGCGAGCGCGAGAGCACACGCACGGGCACGGGGTCGGGTGTGGGTGCAAGCATAGGGCTTTGGGCACTATGAGGGCAACTTTGCACTTCGCACACCCAATCAGGGGTATCTTGTGGAATGGATTAATTTGGACAAGCCTGTTCTTGTACCCATATTGAACCCAAACTGATAAAATCAGATTAAGTATAATCTTGTCACCAAACTGACTCGGATTAAGTTAAAATGGATTAACTTAAAACTGCAACCAAACGGGACTTAAGGTAGAATTAATTCTGGCCAAACTAGAAACAGATTATGTGTAGTTTGATTCTGGACAATACTAGAATCTGTAACCAAATAGAATAGGTGCAGACCTATTCTAGAATAGGTTAAACGAGGTTTAGACCAAACCAAAGTGGACCTAACCCTGTAACCAAATAGCCCCTTAAACCTTGAGGGGTAAAATGGTAATTTCATAAATCATCTAATTAATTAGATTATTTCTTACTGTAAATTCGATGGGACTTTAGGACATTTGGATTAATGGCAAACCCAAATTAAATGAATATATATATGTATATATTTAATTTCATAAATCATCTAATTAATTAGATTATTTCTTACTGTAAATTCGATGGGACTTTAGGACATTTGGATTAATGGCAAACCCAAATTAAATGAATATATATATGTATATATTTAATTTTAGAGGGCATCCTAAAGGAGATCAGTACTCCGTCTTCTACCGAGTAGTGCAAACTCGTTGGGAAGACCGGAGAGAATCCAAGCTGAGTTGTATCTGGGAGATAGAGCTGTCATATCCCTTGCACATAGGAGGCTTTGACTATCTTCAAGAAAGACTCACTTATAGCGCCTCTCAGCAAAGCAATTCTCTACCTTAATTGATTAAATAATTAATTGTTTATTTAACTGCATTATTATCTGTCTGTATTTGCTAAGTGGCTATGTGTGCAGGAATTTAGCCCAATTACACTAACACTTGAGACTCGGCCAAGTCGGATCACTAGGTCACACACCCGGGTCCTAGTCACGAGAATTCGATCATCATAATTTGGCCTGGATCTAACATCTAGTTTAGCCACACGTTATGGGGGTGACAGCAGCCAGGATGACTAACTTAAGACTCAGTTTATCAGCCATTAGTTTCTCACATTTGTTGATAGCTAAATTCAAAAGGCCATGAATTATCCCAAACCACTCTCAAAGTCAGCGCTTTCGTTAGGTCTTCACATTGGACTAAGTTGGGCCTATCTGGCCCAATCCGTATTAAGTGAAAGCTGGGTCAATCCTTGATAAAGCTACATTAGACTTGGGCTCTATTTTGGGCCTACATTTTGAGTTTGGGTTGGGTTCAAGTTACACTACGCAGAGTACCCATGATTATTATTTTTAATATACGTATGTATTGTTCAGGTACAAGATAGTATTGGGCTTGAGTTCGGACTTGCCAAGTTCAGGACAACCTGGGATCAGCTATAGAAAGCAAAAAATTGAGTGTGCTAGGTTTGGGTCTAATGGCCTAGGCTGGGATCAAGCCCAGTAAGCTTTGAAATAGCTAAAATTTTGGAACCCAGCTGACATTAAATCTTAATATTTTTAAATTTTTTGAATATTTTTAGTGGGGCAAATTATTTTCTGAGAATATTCCAGAATTTTAGAATTCTGGCTGAAAATAAATCAACTTTTTCTTATAGTTTTTAAAAAATTTTCAAATATATTTACATATTTTTCATAGATTTTTAAACTTTAAATCACTGTGCAATCATTAAACTAATTAGATAGGCTAGTATTAATAAGTTAGTCGTTTAAATAGGTTAGCCAAAATGTTTACGGGTCTTAAGTATCCTTACTTCTTAGATTTTCTATTATAAAAGTAATATTTTAGATTAAAATATAAATATTATCTTTATAAAAATTAAATAATTATAATTATCAATTGTCCTAATTTTTAAAATATTCTAATTTAAATAGGTTACTAGAAGTGTTTAAGGTTTTTAAGTAACCTAATTTATTAGGTATCCTAATAGGGGTGTATTCAAGCCAAGATTAAGCTCATCTTGAATTTTTCAGGCTCGAGCTCTATTCAAGCTCGAAAAAACTAGCTCGAAGTTGATCAGCTCAAAAAACCTAACTCAAATTGATTTGAGCTCAAGCTTAATTCATTTAAAGATTATTTTTATTTTTAAAAAATATTAAATATTATTATTATTATTGTTATTATTATTATTATTTATTTAATATAAATTATATATAGTATTCAAAGCCGAACTGAGCCTCAATCAAGTCTAGCTGAATCAAACAAGGCCTGGCTTGAACTCGGCATAAACATAGTTTCAAACTCTGCTCGGTTCAATCAAGCCAAAAACTTAGGTTTGAACTTTGCTGCATTTAGCCGAGCTGTGCTGAGCCAACGAGCCCTTTTGGCTTGGATACACCTCTACTTATAATAATAGATAAACATCTAATTAAAATTTTAATTTAGTAACAAAACATTAGTTTTTTAATAATTCAAAAAATTTCACAAAATTTTGACAAAAAATATTTTAAAAAATAGTATATTCTAATAAATATCAATTTTTTTATATAAATTTAATTAAAACCATAAAAAATAAACCTACAAAATTTTGGCCAAAAGGGTGGTGTTACGCGCACCTCATTAATTGATGATAACACTCCAAATTAAAAAAATAATACTTCAAAATATTATTATAGTACTAAAAACAATTAGATGACAAAAATACCCTCCTTTTTCTTCACGATAGTCCCTCTCTGACGAAGATTAAGCCTCTCTCACTTCTTCTTGTCATCTTCGGCCAAAGACGATAACTCATCTCTTTGATCGCACAGGTTGTGCTCGATGATTGGGGGAGGATTTTAGAGAGGATCTCGCAAACGGACGAGTAAGTTTATTGTTTTAGAGGTTTTCAGTGATGGCTGCCATGTGAAAGGAGAGGATGAAAGCAAACACTATAAAATTAGTCAATTCTTCAAAATGCAGAAAAGTCTCAAAACACATATATCAGCCCTCAAATTATTATAGAAACCTTAGATTGATCATTGAAAAAGACTGCAGCCTTAGAGAAATAGGAAAAACAAGAGGAGATCTTAAAATAAATGAAAATCAAAACAAGAAAGAAGTAATGGAAGAGCCAAACAAAAAGCAAGTACTTCTCTTCCACTGTGTTGAATCTAACAATTTTGCTAGAAATGCTGCTCCATCTTTCTATCTCTTCCAACCCTCCTTAATTGGTTGCTTTATATTTTCTGATGGGAGTGAGGAGAATTTCTCCATCAAGGTCGATGTTGGGGGTGGAGGTAGTGAGAAGGCTGCCAGCATCTTTGATCGGAGATGAAGAAAGAAGAAGAGAAGTCTCACCGGTATTGCTAGAACCAAAACAAAGATGAAGATGCATTTTTGTCATTTAACTTCTTTTGGTGTTTATTTAAAGAGATTAACTATAAACAAGAGTTCTGGTTAAACAATCAATGGAGCAACCCAGAAATTGCCTTGAGAAGTGGTAGTTTGGTAATTATAACACAAAGAAAATGGTATTTTTTAACAATACATTTTTTCCATAAGAGCATTCCTAGTAGCCTCACCAAATTGTACTCACCAAAATAGCTAAAAGTCACATTTTTCTATTTTGGCTATCCATTTTTTTTTAAGCACTCCTAACAGACCAATTTAACAAAAAAGAAAGAGAGAGAAAAACATTATTTTATTATTTGTCCTACAAAAAAAGAAGAGAGAGAGAAACATTGGTTTGATGAGTACTGTACACTCACCAAACCAAAATCATTATTTTGACTAGCGGTGGCACATGTGATGCACGTGAGAGCGAGGGGAAGGAGTTAACGACACCCGATTGAACTCGCTAGTGGCACATGCAATGCACGTGAGAGCGAGGGGAAGGAGTTAACCACAGTTAATAGGAATTAAAAGGGGGCACGTGTTACCCACGGTGTGATTGAACTCTCCCCAAGGTCAATCGCGATTGGCTGTGATTCTAAATAGATAGATGGTAAGGGGTAGTTTAGGAATTAAAGTAAAATATTAAATTAAAGGTGTAAGGGTAGTTTAGGAATTAAAGTAAAACATTAAATAAATGTTTTGTTTTTATATAAGGGTAATTTGGGAATTTCAGAAAAATCATCCACGCATGTCTCTCGCATTATAATAGTAAAGATGAGGCTACAGGAGACCCTTTTTCTACAATTTTTAGAGCTTTGGTTCATCAAAATAATTAAAAGTTATTTTGGTGAGGCTGTTAGGAATGATCTAACTAGCCATTCTCAAGGCAATTTTTTAGTTGCTCCGGTTGACTATTTAATTAGAGCTCATGTATATAGTTATTCTCTTATTTAAAAGTTTTAGGTATTTAATTTTTAATTAGAGGTGTAGTCATAAAAGAATGGTGTGCACGTAACACGACCCAGATAAAAGTTTAGAATTTTGGTCAAAATTGTGAACCCAAAATAATAGAGATATCGATTTCGGTGGCTGGACCAGAACCAAAATTTTGCCGAGATTAAAAACCATGAAACCCAGTGAAGACTGATTTGGGTGGAAATTTGTCCCAGCTTCTATCCCATTTTGCAGCCCTAACTTTATCCATGTTATTTGGGATCAGCAATCCAAGTCCTTCCTTCATCTGGCCTTGATTCTAGCTAGCTACGCAACAGAGAGCACAACATTGGTAGAGCTTAAATGTTATAATTGCTAATAACGGCATTATGACCATCTAGGTTGGTAATCTATTGCAACGGATTTCCTTTGGCAGATGCTCCAGTATTATACTCGAGTATAGCCTCTTCAACTGACATGTGGTGATAAATAGGGGGAGAAAATCAAAATATCAAAGGTTGTCTCTCTCCAATAAATTGATATTTTGATTTTTCTCCCTCTATTTATCTGCACAAGTAGACTGAAAAAGCTATGCCGGAGTATAATACTCGAGCTTCTGCCAAAAGAAATCAATTGCCCTAATTCATTAAACAATGCTGGTTATACACTTGTCTTGCCTCAAACAACATAGTTTATTTCTCACAAAAAGGAAATTAGGGATCGAGTCCCTTGGAGTGAGGGTGGCTGTTAATATCTCCACTCACTAACTAGAACATATAAGCCAGGGTTGAGGCCTAACCATGTGACATGTACCAAAAAAAAAAAATTAAATAAATAAATAAAAAATAACAGCCCTTATTACCAGCTATCCACATAATAATTGCAGGTTATATCCTTATCTAAGACATTAACAATATTTTAATAATATCTATTATTCTTGATAAATGCATTTTAATTTTTCTAAAGAAATTAATAAAACCTTAGAATGACTAACGGCTTTTATTACCCCTTATTTTGTTTAGAGTAATGTTTTAATTTCCATACTTTTTTTTGTGAAATTATATTTATATGAAATTAGTAATTAAATTAATAAATTTGTAGCATATCAGCCGCCTTATCCCACCCCGAGAGAATGAGTCTATTCCTATCATTGGAATGGTCTCACCCATTTTAAATTATAAAATAAAGGATTTTGTGTGACACTTGTGGATCCATCACAATCCCTTTGTCATATATGTACTTAAAAACATTCTTCTTCTGTTATGTCTAATCTTGAGCTGATTTTATTAGTCTTAATATGAGTTGGATCTACTCCATTACATTCCTTAAAACATATGGCAGTTTTGCAATTTTGAGTGAACGAAATATCTCCGTCGTTTCTCATCATAACAAAACCGCCATCAAACATTGAATTAAAATAGAGAGCTCCACTTCACGCGTGAAAGCAGAGCTCCGGCTCATATTTAACCACAATTATTTTAGTGACTTTTGTCATGTGTCTCTAAAGGATCACACTTTGGGATTGGACAGTCTAATTGAAAAGACAGACCTATAATCTAATAGATATTAATGAATACAATAGATCCTTAATACTATTTTTTTTGTCATTTGATTGGATCATGATAGGACTACACCCATTGACTGAAATTCTTCGTGATGAAAAATTAGAATGAACTAACTAAGTAGATTGGAAAAGAAAAATTAGAATAGTATTTGTTGCTGATGACCTTGACCTATGTGTTAAGACACCTAAACCCGAAATTTCTCCAGATGCTTCGCCGGCCCAAAAGGTTGAGTTAGAGCAATGGGAGAGGTCCAATCAGATGACCAAGTGTTACATTCTGGCTTCGATATCTAACATCTTGCAAAGCCAGCATGAAGTAATGGATAAGGCTTCTGACATTTTGTAAAACCTACATGAGATGTTTGGTGAGCAAAATAGGTCAGCTCGACAAGTAAAATTGAAATCCCTTGTTAACACCAAGATGGCCGAGGGAACTCGAGTCAGGGAGCACATCATTAAGATGATAGGCCTATTGAATGAACTGAAAATTCGTGGTAGAGAGACGGATGCTATCACTCAGGTTGATACTATTTTGCAGTCACTCCATTCGTCTTTTAATACGTTCGTGTTAAATTATAACATGAATAAGAGTGAAATGTCACTAAGTGAGCTTATGAACTCACTTATGTCTGCAGAAGATTTGATCAAAAAGTCAATGAATCGATAAACCTGATACCTCCAATCAATCTAAAAAGTTTAGAAAGAAGAATAAGAGTAAAGGTAAGTTTAAAGACAATAAAAGTAAGACAAAAGTTGCCAAAGGTTCATCAAGAGATTCTGGCAAAGATAAAAAGGGCAATGGAAAGTGTTTCTACTATGGTAAAATAGGCCACTGGAAGAGGAATTGTAAGACTTACCTTGCAACTCTTAAGAAGGGTGGCGACAATACTCAAGGTATGAGATGCTTTGAAATACTTATTACTGTTGAGTCTAACTTTCTTCACGGTCCTCCTAACTCATGGTGCGTGGATTCTGGATCCACTATACACGTTTGTAATTGTTTGCAGGGGTTCAAGGAAACCAGAAAGCCGACCAAATAGGAGCAGAAGCTTAAAGTTGGCTCGGGTGCAAATGTTGCAGTCAAGTTGATTGGCTTGTTTACTCTTTATTTACCTAATGGAAATACATTAATATTAGAAGACTACTTTTATATGCCTTCTGCACATCGTAATTTGATTTCAGTATCTAGACTCTTACATTGTGGATTCTCTATCGTTTTTAATTCAATTGTTGAAATTAAGAAAAATGGAATAGTCTTGATTACTGGTAATCTCATTAATGGTCTTTATTTAATATTCCCTTTTGTAAATAATGAATATCTGCAAAGTGGCAATGTCTCATCATCTAGAATGTCTGGAATGAAGAGACATTGCACTGAGTCTACTCATCTTTGGCATAAGAGACTTTGTCACATTAATCTTGATAGGATCAAGAGGTTAGTAATAGATGGTCCACTTGACTTTCTCAAGGTAGAACCACTCCTTACTTGCGAGTCTTGTCTCGAAGGGAAGATGACCAAGAAGCCTTACCCTAAAAAGGTAGGAAGAGTTGAAGAAAAATTAAGACTAATACATAGTGATGTATATGGTCCATTTTACATTGTTGTACGAGGTCAATACCGGTATATTTTCACATTTACCGATGACTATTCTAGATATGGATATATTTATTTGATGCAACACAAATCTGACACTTTTGAAAAGTTTAAAGAATTCAGATTAGAAGTTAAAAATCAAACTGATAAATCCATAAAGACACTTCGATCAGATCGAGGTGGTGAATACCTCACCAATGAGTTTATGGATTACTTAAGGGATAATGAGATTATCTCGCAATGGACAAGTCTTGCCTCTCTTCAACAAAATGAAGTTTCTGAAAGAAGAAAGCATACCTTATTAGATATGATTCGCTCTATGATGAGTCATGCCGATGTTCCCTCATATCTTTGGGGATATGCTTTACAAACTACCATTTATATTCTGAACTGGGTTCCATCTAAGTCTATTCCGGTTACACCCTATGAATTGTGGATTGGGCGAAAATCTAGTTTACAACATCTAAGAGTATGGGGTTGTCCTGCGCATGTTCACAAACTTGAACCCACTAAGTTTGAATTTAGGATAAAGAAATGGAAATTTGTAAGGTATCCAAAAGAAATTGAGGGTTTCTATTTCTACTCCAAGGCAGACCAAACAATAGTTGTTAGGCTTCATGCCACTTTCTTGAAGGAAGAAATAGATCTCCTTAAGAGGGTTGAATTTCATGAGATGAAAGACAACACAGCCAGTGTCCAAACTGAACCTAATTCTTCTATTAATGATTCTCCTAATTCCATTTCACTGAGAAGGTCTGAAAGAGTTTCTAGACCACCAGATAGACTTCAGTATTATAATAATGAGGTTTATCTAGTTACCCCTGATGATGAGGATACAGATCCTATTACTTATCAAGAAGCTACATTAGATGTAGATGCATCTCAATGGAATAAAGCCATAAAGCCATGAATGCATCTCACTAAGTGAGCTTATAAAGCAAAACTTGTTGCAAAAGGTTATACTCAAATTTAAGGAGTTGATTATGAGGATACATTTTCACCTGTAGCTATGCTCAAATCTATTAGGATATTGCTAGCTATAGCTGCACACCATGACTATGAGATATGAGAAATGGATGTAAAACCTGCTTTCCTTAACGGAATATTAAATGAAGACATCTATATGAAGCAATTAGAGGGCTTCATTGTTCCTAACCAAAAGAACATGGTATTCAAGCTCAACAAGTCGATATATGGTTTGAAACAAAGTTCTAAAAGCTGGAACCAAAGATTTGATCTTTCGATCAAAGAATTTGGAAGAATCTTGTATTTACAAGAAGGACAGTGGGAGAGCAGTAGTATACCTAATTCTATATGTTGATGACATTCTACTCATTAGGAATGATGTATGAATGTTATCATTAGTCAAGATATGGTTTTCTCAGCATTTCTCAATGAAAGACTTGGGAGAGGCATCCTATATTCTTGGAATAAAGATTCTGAGAGATAGAAAATGCCGAATGTTGGGATTGAGCCAAACTTCCTACATAGACAAGATATTGTCTAGATACAGTATGAGTGATTGTAAAACAATACTCAATCCTTTTAGACATGGTGTCACTTTGTCTAAAAAGATGGCCCCTACATCAGCTGATGAGATCGAGCAGATGAAGAGGTGTCCTTATGCTTCGACAGTTGTAAGCCTCATGTATGTCATGTTATGTACTAGACCGGATATCTGTCATACAGTGGGAGTTGTTAGTCGGTTCCAAAGCAATCCAAGTATCAATCACTAGACAACTGTGAAGCACATCATGAAGTACTTGAAAAGGACTAGAGATTATGTAATTGCTTTTCTATCAGAAGATTTAGTTGGATTGGGATATACTGATTCTGATTTCCAATCTGATCCGGACAATAGAGCTTCTACATCAGGGTATGTGTTCACACTGGGTGGTGCTACTGTCAGTTGGCGCAGCATAAAGCAAAAGAGTATTGCTGACTCCACCACAGAAGCAGAATATATTACCATTTCATAAGTAGTAAAAGAAGCAGTCTGGTTCAGAAGGTTTTTGCAAGAGTTAGGAACTGTTCCTTCAGCACTTAAACCTATCACTCTCTTCTGTGATAGTAATGGTGTAGTAGCCCACAATAAAGAACCTAGAAACCACAATTGTGAGATAATTGATAGGCAAGATGTAGTTGTTACAAAGATTAGGTCTCAACTTAATGTTGCTGACCCGATGACTAAAGCTTTATCAGATAAAGTATTTTTAACACACTTAGATAGTATGAGATTGAAATCTATGGCACAATGATTTTTAGGGCAAGTGAGAGATTGTTAGACATGATGCCCAGAAAATTCATTTCAATTGTTAGATTCTTATTAATTTGATTAATAAAGACTTCTTCTTAATCTATTGTATATTCATTATGAGTAATTGACCATGATCATGAGATGATCTATACGATATGAGATATTGATAAAGGTCTTTAGGATATATTGTAGGAAAGTTATGTGATTGGATAATCACAGATAGATATAACTTTCCAGTTCATTATACCTTATATAGTCACAGTTGTGGGTGAAGCTGGGCACTTCACTTATATGGCTACTAGAATGCTAATATGTTTTCAATATTTAAGATGTAGTTCTATCTGAAACTATTGTAGTGGAGACTACACATCAGCATATGGGTGCTTAAATGTACACTGACTGATTGCATTCAATAAGAGATCTCTTGCATAAACATACTATCAGATAGTTGGTCTCTCATTCACATTCAACAGTTTCGATGATTCTTAGATCTGATGTGTTCATCTATGATTGAGCAGTGATCTAACCGTTTTGATTTCACCAACCTATTTTCTAACTTAGAGAATACTATACAGTAACAGTTGGATAGTCAGAAAGCTGTTCGAGTCATGATGAATTTCAAACAAGAAATCCATGCTCATTAATTTGAGAGATTATCCAAGTTCCAGGTAGGACAGTTGATTAAGTTCAAATCTTGCGCAAGTGATTTTGAAATCAAAATAAGTTTTGAAATATACTTTTATTAAAAGATATTATACTTATAAAAGGATTTACTCAAAATTTTTTTTATGAGAAATTGTTTCTCATGGCTTAATCATAAGTCTTGGAAACCCGGATGATGTACAATGGGCTATGAGTTAGATAGTATGTCAATCTCGAAGGCCCATTAAGGATAATGTATTTCGAATGATAAATCGAATTAAAAAGTTCATGTGGCGGGATCCGTAATGGTTAATGTTCATACACTGAGATTCAATTGCAACATAGATATCTCACGTCACTTGCAAATCCGATGTAATTCCTATTTAAGGTCAATGAGATAACATTAGGTAAGCCAGGGTAAGAATGTCCCAGAGCAATCTATGGAGATGCTCACATAAGAAATACAAGCTCAATAGTTGATTAAATGTTAATCAATTATTTAAGTGATTAAAAGTTAATCATTAATTAAATAGATTAAAAGTTAATCTATGGTTTAAATTAATTGTTAATTTAAATCTAGGAATTATTTTAGTAATTATTTAATTAACATAATTAAAAGGGAAATGAGTTTGACCCATATCCATAAACCCATTTAATATGGACCTTTAATATGGGCCCAAACTCATAGATTAAAACCCTAGGGTTGGGTGCCCCCTTGGAGTAATCCTAATTGGATTTAGAGTAGGTTAATTGAATAATTGATAAAATATAATTCATTTTATTATAGAATTAAAATCCAATGGTTGGATTACAAGTAGGATTAAGACGAGAAGAAGTTGGAATGCAACTAAGAATCTAAAGCTCCCTTTGTTGGTTGTTGACTAATCCCTTTATTTAAGGAATCCTCAATTGATAAGGACTCCTTAATTAATAGGTTTACTGTAACTAAAGTAGTTATAGATAAACTAGGATATTGTTTAATTAATAATAAGAGTTATTATTGATAAACAATTTCTAATGGATAAGATCAAGTTGGAGTAGGATTAGGATTGGATCCTAATCTATAAATACACCAACAAAGTGATAAGATAATTCTCCAGAATTTTTTCTCTCTCCCTTTCCTTTTTCTCCAAACTGTGAGCCCCTAGGGTCTACCCTAGGGATTTTTGTGACCTACTAGGGTGCTTCAAGTGGGTTTTGCTACTTTAAGGTTTTGAACCTTAATGTTTTTGGTGATAAAAAGTCTATACCATTACTCCATCTTCTTCCTCTTGCTTCAACAATTTCAAAAAGAGATTCTAAAGTTTCGTGGGGATAGTGAAGAACAAGGATTAAGCTTCGAGTATTTCTTCGAGAAATCTCTACAAATAGTTCTAACGGTTCGAGTGGATTAAGCTTCACCGGTGAACATCATTCACCGAGGTGATATGACTAAAACTTTTAGATAAAATTTGATGTTTTCTATAGTGTTAAGATCTAGAGGATCCAGTTTCCATATAAGTTTTTATCTAGATCCTCCTTCAAAGTGCTCCTTTACACATGCTGGATGATTACTTTCAAATTCACTAAGAGTCTCTCAAAGAATGAATTTGAATAGCTTAATATGGACTCTTTTTGGGATTCTAAAGTTTACTAAATAAATTTTAAATTCTAAGCTTTGGAGTGATTGATTAAATGATTGGAAGTATTTGAGTTCTTGTTTTAATTCATAAATCATCTTTATTTATAACCCAAGAGGCTTTATGGCCGTTGGAAGAACATTGAAAAAGATATAACTTTTGAAAACTAACCGTTACAGGTTTTTTCTGGGTTCTGCATGATTTCGTAGACGATATTGGGTTAACTCTCTGAATTCATCGATGAGATGGATCCAGAAAAGAAAACAATACTACTGCGGCTGATTTCACCGACAAGATCTGTGGGCATCCATAATTTCGTCGACAAATTTTTTTATTTTTTATTGTAAATCTCATCTTAAATAGGCCTAAACGATAGGAATGGATTCCTTGATCTTTTGGCTCATTTTTATTATGATTTTAGTCATTCTTTATGATGTCATAGGACTTTAAAATGTTTTTCAATTTTGGTCTTAGACACTTATGGTCAATCTAGGCTTTGAGTTTTTCAAACAACCCAACTTTGAGGATTTTTTACATAAGTCCTAAACACACTTTCACTAAAATATAATACATTTAAACCTTCTAGAGAGTCTTTATTATTCTTCAACTTGATCTTGAATCTTGATTTATCTTCTTTGACTTCATGATCAATCTTTTTCTTCTTTATTCTTTATCTTCACAACTTGGATTGAAATGATCTTTGATATCTTCATCTTAATCCATCTTGATCAAATAGCTTGCTTTTAACTTGATGATGATTCCTCTTTATAGATGATGTCATTTTCATGCTTTTACTTTGAATGGTTTGTTAATGCTCTTCAAAAATTGAATTACTTTTAAATTCAATAAAAACATTAGTAACACAAATATCATTATATTATTGTGTTATCATCAAAATCAATGATGTTACCTTAGGTTGAAAACCTAGAGGCTAACAGAAAGAACAAAGAAAGTATTTGGATTGAATTCAAGAAAACCCTAATGAACATTGAAAATATGTTACTAAGAAAAATGAGAATGAATTCTTATCTTTGTAAGTGATGAATCGAGTCAAACGAAGAAGGGAGTGATCGGATTTCTGAATGAACACGAAGACGAGATTTGTTTCTTCCTAAAAAATGGTTTTCTTCCTTCATAAAGTGAACTGTGAAAGAGAGAGAGTGGAAAGAACGACATTTTGGTCAATCTCACGATAACTCTCATGTGTGTGTGACACTTACATATGTATAAGCCCAGAAAGGTTATTTTGAAAAGTCAGAACCTATTTTGAGGATTTAGCAAAACCTAGAGTTTATTTCGATAAAAAACCCCTTTCATTAACACAACAAAGGGCAACCTAAAAGAAATTATTCCCTACCTACCAAAAAAAAAAAGGCTAATTTTCTTGTCTATTAACTTAATCCATATCCAATCGAGTAATTTGACTAGCTAGTTTTTTTTTGGGTTTTGAGTAGCTAGTTGCTTCCATCCCCTTGAACGCTCTCCTTGGGATTTCCATTAACTAAAAGTCTACAATTAATTATTATTATTATTACTAATATTATTTTGAAACTGATTACTGGTTTCCTTCTTTAAATGTGGAGTATGTGTAGGCATTGGGGGCCTCGGATTGTCTCTGGCAAAGCCAGAAAGGGCTCTTGGGGTTCCATACATTGTGCGATAGTTGGCATAAAAATGAGAAGTCATTTCATTTTCTCCTCATAATTTTGATTTCTCCCCATTTAATATCTCTCCCCCTTATTCTCACACACATATCACCACATGTCTTATTATGAGTGGAGAAGTCAAAATCATGGGCCTCATGATTTTGACTTCTCCACCACTTATCACCTATTCTAACGGTACAAGCCTTTTCAGGCTTCACCAGAGACAATCCAAGGCCTGCATTGGGGTGCACCACATCTTATCAGATGGAGCTGCCTCGATGCATTTCATAAATTCATATTCTGATACAGCTCAAGGCCTCGACGTCACTCTCCCTCCCTTTATTTTTCCCTGCTTGAAAAAAATGAAATGGTGCTTCACCTAAAAGGGCATGCCTTCAAATTTTTATTGTCTAAAATGGCATGCGTTTGACATGTTTATCATTATGTCATGCATATAAAAGTCAAACACTATAAGGGTAATGTTAAAATTTTACTCTATTTGGCAAAAATTTTCAAACCATGCACTAACCAGCGATATTATAGTTTAGGGCGACAAAACGGTACTCAACTGAAAAATGAATAATCAAAAGAAATAACACACGGTAGGCATTCCACTATATTCTACCGAAACTTAATAAAAGGATACATGATAAGCATAGGAAAGCTGATCAGAAATCAAAGTTGCACATAAATTTGCACTTGGACATGCTCATGCTCACTAGTTTCCTCAAAAGTCATAAAAGTTCTTCTTGAGTATTTGCATTTGATCAAACTGCAACGACATGACCAACGATAAGCTCCCATCGTTCATTGGGCTTGGTAGTACAATTACCACCCCGTCAACAGGAGCCCCAGCGGGCCCCATAAATATAGGTCGGCCCCACCCGAAATCTGCATCATGTATCGGAAGCTTAGCCCAGCTGATGATCCTTATATTTGGGAGCCCGATAGTATGGGCCCCAGCTCGAATAAATGCCGTTAGATCAGGCTGCAACTCTAAGTAATCAATAGCTGATCTAAGATACTCGTCATCCATCCGCACCAAGGCATCATGAATCCTCCCTGCAACATATGTTAACGGCTGTGATTGAAGATCGCCAGATACCGCGATTGGGGTCGCCAGGAAGATCACATTGCCTAAGTAACCCGGTGGGACAGCGGGGCGGAGTCTGGACCTTCCATCGGTGGCAATGAACATCTTGGTCTCTTGATCATCAGGGAGGCCACGTGCAAGGCAGCGCCACACGTGTGCCGCAAGCAACTCGTGGGAGCTGTAGTTGACTGTATTGCCACATTCCTTTGACTTGGCTTTGAGGATGTTGAGTTGATCCCTGGTGATCATGAGTATGGCTGTTGATAGACTGTCGGGACCTGATTGGGAATTTTCAATTTGGAGAGGGGTTTTCAGGGAAGGAGGGCGCTGGTATTCGATATGGTGGAATGCAGGACAGGGTGGATCCCTGGCCCGAAGGATGGTCCGGTCAAGGAATGGTGGGATGGTTATGTCATGGCCACGTGCCATGTCAGACCATGTATTGATGAAGTGGAGACCAGAAGCTCCGTCTGCCACATGGTGCTGCATTCCCACACCGAGTGAGACTCCACCACATTTGAAATGAGTCACCTGGTACAAAGTACAAACACTAGTCATGTAATCTTTTTTTTTTTTTTTTTTGTGTTAATAGTCATATAATATGACAACAAGAGAAAGGGAAGAGTAAAGATTATGACTATTTGGCATCAATTCTGGTGATTCTCTTCTTCGGAAGATTAATTCGATATAGAAAACCTGTTTCAGTCAGCCAAATATGTTCTAAAGAACATAATTAATAGAATCACATTTGAATTTTTTTTTTACATTATAAAACTAAATTAATCAAAATTTATTAAAAAAGATATCTCAATTTTTATTTTTTTGATTATTTTTAAAATTTAAAATTTGTAATTTTTTTGAAAAATTAGTGAAATAAAAAACAATGTATTTTAAAATTTAAATTCTTAGATTTTCTAACTTTGTAATTTTTTAAAATATTTTTAAATTTTCAACAACCAAACATAGTATAAATACTTTAATGTCTCGTATGACAGAGAGTTCGTGTTTTTATTCACAAAAAATAGTTTTGAAATGCGAAAAAAAATTCTCCATGGTTATTACTCCAAAATAAGAATGTTTCTCGAAATTGTTTCAAATTCTATGTCAGCCAAACATCATTCTTGGGTTTTTAATCCTATGGAGTAGAGAATTGCTCCCCTAGAGAGATGCCAAATAGCTCCTATTTCTGGAGCATGGCAAACTGTTTTTTTAGCGGCATAAGGAGCCGTTTAGGATCATTTCTAGGGAGCTTTTTTGGTTTTTTTTACTTTCTAGGAATAGGATCGAGAAATTGCCAGGGTGTTCCCATCATTTCTCTGGAAATAAAAGCTATTATGAAATATTTCCAATACATACTCAACAAGAAGAGTGTTTACGTATGTTTATCTCGTGGAAGATGCAGTGCACTAATTCCCACTTTGATAAACAACGCAAAGGTTATGCATCCCCACTTCTTATGGCCTTGCTGAGGAATAGCCCCCAATAACTAGACTCCTTTTTCAAGCGATCAAATATCATTTATCATTGTTACTTGCTACGGATAGTAAATGATAAGTGAGTCTCCAATTAATCAAAAGAATATATGAATCGTCCCTCCCCAGATCTCAGGATCTTCCTTAAATGAGTAGTTTTGCTCCCCAAAAGTTGTACACAGTTAGGGGTGTCAATGGGTCAAGTCGGCACAACGGCCAACCCCAAAAAAATATCTTGATTATAACCAATTTTTAAGCATGTTTATAGACCATCGGGTTAAAGGTTGGAAAAAAAATATATATTTCTATAGCCTAGATAAGATCTAGTGAACTGTAAGCTAGGCTGTAAGCTAGGCTTTAATACGGACAAACTAAGTTGAATTAGATAGTCTAAAAATGTTTGATCAGTCTGTTTTTTTATACATCTCCCGATGGACCAACTTGACGTCCAATGATCAAATTTTCAAATCAAATTGTCATATGTGTGTCACCCATTAGAATCTCTCTCTAGATGTATATAAGGTGATATTCTAGTGGGTGGCACAACTGCCAACCCCATAAAAACATGAATTTCTATAGCCTAGATAAGGTCTAGTGAATAGAAGGGGTTAGGGGTTTGATACTGATTAACTAAGTCATATTAGAAAGTTTAAAAATATCCGATCAGGTTGTTTGAAATCTGACCATTGGATGTCAAAGAGGGTTTCTTTAATATCACCTCATGTGTTTGGACGTGCCTTCTGCTACTAGTCTTTACTATTATAATGCGAGAGGTGCCTTAGCCTGATTTTTCCGAAATTCTTAAATTATCTTTATATGAAACAAAATTTTGATTTAATGTTTTATTTTAATTCCTAAATTATCCCTTGCTTACCTATCTATTTAAAAAAAATAGAATCACAGCCAATCGTGATAGAACTCGGGGAGAGTTCAATCGCACCTGCGGGTTACCATGTACCTTTTAACTCCTATTAATTATGGTTAATTCCTTCCCCTCTTTCTTACGTGCCCGCTAATTACTATATAAAGTGAAAGTAGTTCGACCTATCAGGCTACCATGCCACCAACTACAACCGGGGGATGACCAATTGTCTTGGGTCATTTTTTTTTGGACATCATGCAATCATAGCAATTTGATGTATTTACTTTGTCTTGATTATTCAATGGCTGTTTCTGACCATCTAAACAGGGATAGTTACACCCAATTCCCTCATTTGTTATCATTGCAACTAAACAGCCCACCATTGTTCGGAATTTCTATATTTTCAATAATTCTATTAGGTGTGTTTGTTTGACGAAGCCAAATCCTCTACGGTGATAACTGCCAAATCCGGTTATCAACCCTTTGAGGTGGCCACGTGTTTCTTTTGACACCCCTTAACTGTGGTTAAGACTCACCCAACCCTAGGGTTCACACACTCATCCTTATTTTTAAAAAAATATTAAAATTTTAAAAATATTTAATACTAAGAAAACCTTAAAAATAGCTTTTTAATTTTAAAAAAGAGGCAAATCCGGTTATCATCCCTTGAGGTAGCCACGTGTCCCTTTTGACACCCCTTAATTGTGGTTAAGATTCACCCACCCTTAAGGTTCACTGACCCATCTTTGGTTTTTTTTTTTAATATTAAACTTTTTTTTATAAATATTTTAAGCCGTAAGAATATTTGGTTTGTTATTTGATGAGAAAGTAGGTAAAAGAAATGAAAAGAAAACAAAGAATAACTATCAAAAAATAGAGAAAGTTTGTCATTATTGAAAAAGTGCAAAATGAATGTGTTTTACACACCAAACAAAAGAAAAGTGTAAGAAAACTTCATTTTCTTTTATTTTTCTTCACTTTCTCACCAAACGAACACACTCGATCATGTTGAAATCGTACCTGTAACACGAGGAGAGGAAATGAAGAGATGTCACCAGAATAATCGATTGCTGGAATAAGATACTGGAGTTCCAAGGTAGGCGCAAAGTCACCAAAATCATCGATAATGGAACTTGTTTCAGCGTCGACAAGTAGCACTCCGTCGCCGTTGCAATCGATCTCGATACGGCCATCTTTGGCCCTCTTCAACCTCCCAGCCATAGGATAGAAGGGTACAAGAGCCTTGCTCAAGGCCTCCTCAAGGACATGAACATCGAAGAAATTGGATGAACCATTAGCCCTGTAAAAGTACACGCTAGCGGTGTGCATTCTTGGCATTACAATGTCCACGTTAGAAATCCACAACCTCTGCTTTGGAGTATCATGCGCCGGGCGCACCATAGTTGACTCCTTCACGTTAACAATCATCTTGGCACCTGGCCATAAAAATTACATGTTAGAGTAATCAAAAAAAATGAAAAAGAAAGAAAGTACATAAGAAGAGATGGAGAAATTAGGCATCCCACCAATGAGTGCCGGCTTTATATTTATATATATATACACAGAAATGCTAGCCCCAAACGCAAGGTGGTGGCAACAAGTGTTTCGCATCTCCCTATTATAGAGTAGTCCACCACGTGTTCAACACTCCGCCCCTAGGAAAAAAATTCGACTTATTGTGTCTGGGCTAGTACTCCTGATCATATCTACCTACATTCAACACTCTATCTCAAGTTGGAACATGGATATAGATATCACTCATGGTTAGCTTGGAACACATAATATGAAATCATTTCCTTCTAAGAGTTTGTAAAATATCTCCTAACTGTTCATTTAAGTGAGGTCTAAGAAGATTTCTACTATATGTGTAACAGTCCATTTTAAAGATTAAAATATATTGGTTTAGGCATTTGCTCATATAATCTAACTAAATGAGTCATTTTCATTGTTATAGTGCCTACTGTTAAAATGAGGATTGGTTGCCTTGGACTCGATCTTGGTATCAGTCTATAACAATCAAAGTCGAATTGGGAGCATATTAATAAAGCAAATTCAATGAAGCAACAACTAGTAGCAAAGAGAAGCAGCCATAAACTCAAGTCTTGTCCAATAGGAAAGATCTATGTGTGTATATTCAACAAAACACAATAATACCCACCATTGCATTTAAATGGTGCCATTTTTTCTCTAATGTGTGCCGCTTGTCCACACAAGCATGAATTATGACATTGGAAAAAAATCTAATATAAATCTCGAACAATAGGAGAACACAAAAAATTCCCAAAAAAACTCTTACAAATTTATTTTTAAATGTGTAGCAAATTTTTTTTTGGGATTCTTGGGGGTGTTTGGATCAATTTTTTCTCTTGATTTAATCCCTTAAAATCAATTTTAGACCTAAAAATCATTTTTGGTTCACTTAGAAAAATCTATTTTATCAGATTAGTTTCTCAAAAAGTCACGTTATTTCAAAGCGGTAGGGAGAGTGGTTTTGAGATCAGTTATGGTTTTTTTAACTACCATAAGAGACAACAATCATAGTTGTAGAGACTCAAATTTACATTTATGTCATTATCATAATTAATCAGGGTAAAAATGTCAAGTAAATGTTGCATGATGTGTTTTGATGTTAATGAATGTTTTTGGAGTATTTAAAATAGTTTAATTCAAGAAAACAATTGAAAAACACGAAAATAAGAAAACAACAGAAATCTGGCTAGAGCCAGATTTAGCTCGCTAGAGCCAACTGTAGTCTGCTCAAGCGTGGTTAAGGTCCGCTCGAGCGAGCTTTACAAAAATCAGCATAGTAGAGTTTTCAAAGAGATCATGCTTGATGTGAGATTCAAGTCTGCTCAAGTGAGTTTTGCCTTAAACATCCTGCTAGAGTGAGATCAAGTCCTGCTCGAGCGAGACTACACGCAAAAACCTTTAAAATGTAATTTTTTTGAGATTTTTCGAGGGTTTAAGACTCAGACCCTATAAATAGACCTTATTTAGTAGGTTTAGGGTTTCCTAAGTGTTTTTAACTTAATTTGGCAAATGAGGAGAGAAAATCCTAGATTTTCAAGAGAGATTACTTGGAAAGGAAGAGAAAAGCTTGGAGATCACCCCCAAAGCTCTCCTCAAGCAATTGGATCGTAGGGAAACGATCCCTAAGGTCGATATACAATCCCTAAGCATTTGAGAATCATTGTCTTGAATCGAGGTATCGAGTCCTATTTGGGTAAGGTTCGAGTTTGTACAGTGCTTTTCTCTTAGTAATTACAATTTGTTGAATGAGATCATGCGGTTTTTCGCGTGAGAATTTTTCATGTAAAAATCTTTGTTTCTATTAGTATGATTGTGTCCATATTTTTTGCTAAATTTAAAATTAGGTAGATAGACCCTACGAGACCTATTCAACCCCTTCTAGGTCATTGGATTCATATATAACAAGAGAAATATCATATTGAATGGTAACTTAACAAAACTCTATGATCATATGAATTTATATGAATGACATTCTTATTATTTGAATAACAATTGAAGACGGTAATATCCTAATACCCCCATCTTAATTCTCATTATGACAAGAATTATTGCAATATATGTGTGCAAGTGGTATGAGTTTTATGCAAAAATATACAATTAGAATAAAAGACAACTAGGGCTTTGTAATAAACAATTTGTACTTTTATATGAACCAAACATGATCATTTACATAAAAACCATACATGATCATTTACATAGAATCACTTTTGTACGTAGTATAAATTTTGTCCAATGTTTAAACCAAATAGATTTATTATTATTATTTTTGGAACGAAGGTATTTAGGCCTCTTAGAGCATCCGAATAAAGTCCCTCGGCCATGCAGATCCAATTTCTTATATTAGTGCACAACCAAAAAAGCCGGGATAAATCCCGAAGGGTGGCAAACAAGGGGATGAGATTCGAACTCAAGACCTCCGTTTCTTTAGGCATGGTCTTGGCCACTAACCGGTTGCAACAACATTTATTAGACAATTAATTTGTTTATAATCAATCCTTATCACAATTGATTTTGTCAAAAGAATTTGAACCAAACGGCCTAAAAATGTATATTTTTTTACTCCCCAAGACAACTTAAATTTTGGCCTTATTGTGAAAGAAAAAACTCGATTAAGACAGATATCTCAGTGCCATTCTTTTGCTAACGTGCGCCTCTCCAATAATCGAGCACGGAACTAATTTTTTTTTCAAAAGAAACAAAAAAAAAAGTTGAGAAACCCTGAAAATTAAAATAACTGTACGATTATAATAAAGAATAAAATTGTGTAAACAAAAAAATTCTGATTAGTTTCATGTATAAACACATAACTCTGCTCTTCAAATTCTTTAATAATCTCTCTTTTTCATATTCAAAAAACAGCTCAAATATTAAGGAAAAACTGAGATTTCACAATGCTTAGAGAGATCGATTGGAATAAACATAAATAAATAAAAAACTGAATGGGAAGTAAGAAAGAGAAATGAGAGTTTTGTTGGAGAGATGAACATCACCTACTGGAACACGAGAAAAGAGAATATTACTGTAGGCGTAGAGTAGCCACTGCTAGAGAAAATGATTACCTGAGGGAGAACAATGGAGGATTGGTTTTGGGTTAGCCGGATAAATAGGTACCATTACGGGATTGCTGGAGAGATGAACATCACCTACCGACATTACGAGATACTAGCGGGTGGCACGTGCATCGAATTGGGCTGGGCTCTGCACATACGGGTTATGGGAGGTTGGGCTTTGGTGTTTCGGGCTTTGTGAGCTTGAGACCTAGGGTTAGGCCCTATAGGCCATGGGTCTTTAGGGTTCAAGCCCTAATGGCTCTAGGGCTAGGATAGGGCATCGGCTAGGGTCACCTAGGACTAGGTTTTAGGCCTGGGGTTGAGTCCTAGGATTAATTAGGGTTTAACTAAGGTTCACCTAGGATTTAACTAGGGTTCACCTAAGGTTTAGTCCTAAGGGTAGGATTTGGCCCTAGGGTTTTTTAGGGTTTGACTAGTGGTTTATCTAAGTTTAAGGAGACTTGACCAAGGATAACCATAATTAAAAGGGTTTTAATTATGGTCAAATGAGGTGTAAAAATTGGGTATTTACAATCACATCTTGTATGGTAGCCCAATATCAATTTAATGGCATCTGCCGTACAGAATCTGAGTCAGTTAGGTAGATGTCCGGACAGAATCCGAGTCCGTTAGGTAGATGTCCGCCTTATTCGCCGGACTTTCTGTACCTTCTGTACCCATGTGGGATACAAGTCTCAAGTCAGTATCGCACCGACACCATATTTAGATGCACAGTTAGGCTTGTGTGCTTTCCTCGCAAATAAGAAAGCTATTTGGACCATGTAATCCTAATGATTTGGATGGTGAAAATGACGAAAATCACCATGACTGTGCAATCCATCCCATCAGATTTTTAGTCCTTGCCCACTCCAATTAGTGCCTGCCTGATACCCAGTATTGATTAGTGGGGCAAAGGGACCGAATGAACGTGTTGTGGGCCTTGTGCCCTTACCTATTAATATCACTTGGTAAATAGTTGGGATAAGGCTTTGACGGTGAATGGTAAGTAGTTTGGGATAAGGCTTTGATAGTGAATGCGACCATGGCAGCAATTTTGAAATCGATTTTAAGATTCTGAGTCTCACTGATTAAGTGGTTGCCATAACGCTTTGATAATGATGGCCACGATGGCCACGATTTCGGAATGGAATGAAATATTCTCTATGGTTGTAATCGGACTCCAGGGAGTCTGGTTACGTCCCTGAGGTCGCCACATGTCCCTTTTTGACACCCCTTAATTATGGTTTAGATTCACCACCTTTAGGATTCACCCACCTATCATTGGTTTTTAGAAAAACAATATTATTTTTAAAAAATATTTTTTTACAAAATCTAAAGATAGTGGTGTGTTCAAATATAATTAATCCGAACGCACACTTTCTATTGTAAGATAGTGGCAAAACGGGGTCGATCCACAGAGACTTGTTAAATAAGTACTATGATTAATTTAGAATTTTTTTATGAGTTAAATAAAAACTGATTGAAAATTTGTTATGCTAAGATTATAATTAAAAATAAAATAAAACTAATGGAATAAAAAGAAGTAGAAAAGAAATTTTTTTTTTTTTTGTTAAAGTTGAAGAGAATAGAAGATCCGGATTTCACCAAAAATATAATAAAATTAATCCTAAAATTAATTTATAAATTCTCCAATGAAACACGATCCAATAAGCAAACAAATGCTTTGGATCGGAACATAGATCTTATGAAAACTTTAATTAAAATTCAAATTTAATATTTTCGTAACAATACCATTTTGGGGTATTTAAAGTCTAAAATAAGGATTAATCTTACCGGATTCTTGGTTTCCTCATTTTCCCCTTATCACGAGTTAGCCGAACATTGTAGCATTCAAGATAAAACCGATGAAATAAATCACGCTCTTCATTGATGTTTGATCGACTTTTTACATCACTCCCTCTTCAATTCTTTCAAAATAGAAAATCAAAGAAAAGAAAGAAAATGGTAGAGAGAAAAGAGAATAAGATTTAGGTTAGAGAAAATGAGAGAAAAAGAGAGAGATCCCCAAAAAGAGGAAGAGAAAAACTGTTTTTAACCCTAATTTTTTTGTACTCTATGCATAAGCCTCTTCTTGACTAAATATTTTGACCCCTTTGACTTCCCAATTAGCAGATCTTCGTGAAATACAATATTGTTCTTCTTTGAGTCTTCTTTCCAATGCCTCAAATTTTACCTTAATCTAATCTCTCAATCAAAAGTTATGACCAAATTAGTGATTCATGGTCAGTTTAGGCAGGAATCTAAAAATCTTCCTTTTTGGAGGGATTTGTTGCTCAATATTGTCACCCACGAAATTTACTTGCTTTTCTTGTAAATTTGGTTGCCAAATATTAGCAACCCTATCTTTTTATTGATTTAATCCAATTGGATGAGTAGGCTCTGTATGACTTTTCTCTCTAATGGGCTTTTAGCTTTGAATTTCTTCAATTTGTGCTTTGACTTGGGTCTTGGACTTGGGTTTTATCTTCTTTACTTAAACTTGAACTTTTGGACTTGGGTCTTTCTTCTCTAATCTCTTGATTTAGCCTCATTCATATGCAACTCTCTCAAATTCCTACATAATAAGAGATAAACTATAATTAGAAAAATTAAGACAAGATAAATAACTAATATGTGCAAATAAATGGATAGTAATTAACATTATTCTATGCACATCAAATACCCCAAAACCTACATTTTGCTAGTCCTCGAGCAAAACTAACTCACTTTTGTAGGTATCACGATTGCACTTATCATGTGCAACAAGCAATTGAACCCCTAAGTTACCCCTAGTGGATGAGTGTTGTTTCGTGTGGGTTTGCAGAGAATTTAGCCAAAAAATTCAAAAGTTTGCTATATGTCTAACAAGATCTTACTTCAACATTTTTTTTTCTAGGCATTGGCTATTTGAAATTTATCAGTTATTGGTTCCTTACAAATCTAGAAATGAGTCTCATGTACTAACTCTCTCTTAGAAGAATTCTAGAATAAGATACAACCCTGAGTGCATGTGAATATTTAATTTGTGACTTCGAGGTTCGGTCTTCTAAAGCAAGGTTTAACTCCTAATTGCCATGAATGATGAGATTGACCTAGAACCTAACTCCAAACTAAGCATCCTGTTTGAGTTAACGAGAATTGTGGATGTTCACCTTAATATCTCTAAAGGGCTTTATTTGTGATATTCCAGCTTACTCGTATTTTTACATCGGCGGCTTTCACACTATTTCCAAGAGTTAGGTTAGCGCTTGAGAAGTAAGAAGGACTTCTCTTGTGATTGAATTTCCAAAATCTAAGAACACTTGGTGAACACAATGAAGAATCGTAGCTTTCCTTGCCAAATTCCCCAAATGATCTTCTCTTAGGATTTGAGTAAATCAAACTCACGAATTTGGTATCTATTTATAGGCTAAGGGTTTCCAAAACCCTAAAAACCCCTTTTCAAAATATCTCCCAAGGTCGGTTACGCATTTACAGGTCGAAATGACCATTTTCGAACATCCACTCGTCGACAAGTGAGAAAACCCCAATGCCAGGCATTGACGAGTGAGACTATATAATTCTTTGTTTCAACACTGTTTTGTTCCGTCGTCGACGAGTGAGGACCCTTCTGGTGTACTCATCGACGAGTGAGATTTTTTTTTCCTGTTTTGTTGATTTTCTCATTTCTCTCACTTAGGTCACTTTCCTACTTTGTTTCTAACACCTATAAACAGAAAAGAACATACTTTATGCCTCTCATACATGCTACAACATATTAATCACTATCATCAATTGCCAAGAACCTTTTCTTCATTGATGAAAATCAAGGAAAATACACAAGGGGTCAATGCCTCAATACACAATTCACAGTACTATGAACTTGGTTCCTGGGTTCTACATCCTCCCCCCCTTACAGAAATTTCACCCCTGAAATTAGAATGATATTAGAGGGTACAAACAAACACAAAATTACATGAAAACCAACAAAGGAAAACTATACTAACAAATGAGGGTACTTTTCCCTAACTACGATCCCGTGCTCCCATGTTGCCTCTTCTGCAGAATGGTGTTGCCATCTCAAGAGGACTAGTGGAATAATCTTGGTGTGCAAGACTTGATCTCTTTTGTCCAAGATCTGAGCCGATTGCTCCACTAGAGTAAGATCCTCATGAATCTCCACTGGATCAAGATCAATGATGTGCGATGGGTCCGGTACATATTTCCGAAGCATGGAAACATGAAAGATATTGTGGACCGCCGTAATATGAGGAGCTAAAGCCACTCTATAAGCAACTTCTCTGATGCGTGTGATCACCTCAAAAGGTCCCACATACCTCAAGCTAAACTTTCCTTTTTTGCTGAACCTCATGATTCCCCGACTCAGAGAAATCTTCCCAAAGACCCGATCCCCAACTTGGAATTTTAAGTCTCTGCGGTGAGTTTCCACATAGCTCTTCTGTCTTTTATAGGCAGTCTTCAACCTCTCCCTGATGATCCTGAATATCTCAATAGTCTGCTCGATCATCTTAGGACCCAATACTTTCCACTCACCAACTTCATCCTAGTATAGAGGAGCTCGACAACTTCTTCCATACAAGGCCTCGAAAGGTGCCATTTGGATGCTAGCCAGGTAACTGTTGTTGTAGGCGAACTCAACCAACGACAAGTGATCTTCCCAATTGCCTCGGAAGTCTAACATGCAAGCTCAGAGCATGCCTTCTATAATCTTGTTCACCCTCTCGGTCTACCCATCGGTCTGAGGATGAAAGGCGGTGCTAAAGTCTAACCAAAAACCCATAGCACTTTGAAAATTCTTCCAGAACCTGTAAGTAAACCTTGGGTCTCGATCATAAATGATGGTAACTAGCACCCCGTGCATACGAACCATTTCCTTGATGTACAAGGCTACAAGCTAGCTCGAACTAGACATAGTTCGATAGGGTAGGAAATGAACCAACTTTGTCAACCTGTCTACTACCACCCATATAGCATCGAAACCCTTTGTCGTCCATGGAAAACCAACTACAAAGTCCATAGAGATGTTCTCCCATTTCCATTTCGGAATAGGGAGGGTCTGTAAAAGACCTACAGACCTCTGATGCTCGGCCTTAACTTGCTGGCGCACCAAGCAATGATTCACATACTCTACCACTTCCCTCTTCATGTTCCGCCACCAGAAGTGCCTCTTCAGGTCCTGGTACATCTTCGTACCTCTAGGATGCATTGTGTACTTGGATTGGTGGGCTTCGTCCAAGATCTTAAGTCTCAATTCTGAGTTTGCGGGAACACACAACCTGGCTTTAAATTTGATGGCACCATCACCATTCAAAGAAAAATCCTAACTACCACTACTCACCGACTTGTCTCGGTAAGCAAGCAACTCGACATCCGAACTCTGTAACTCTTGGATCCGATCCAACATATATGGCCTGACTGTCAGGTTCGCCGTCACTGGCCCATAGGTAGCAATACTAAAATGGTCACATTGTTAGAAATCTCTTCTAACAACTTCAACTTATGGATCATCATGCGAACCAAGTGTCCAAAAGAATTCCTACTCAGAGCATTTACCACCATATTCGCCCTACCCAGGTGGTATTCGATAGATCAATCATAATCCTTCATGAACTCCACCCATCGACGGTGCCTCAGATTTAGCTCATTCTGGAAAAACAGATACCTTAAGCTCTTGTGATCCATGAACACATCGAACTGCTCCCCATAAAGGTAGTGATGCCAAATCTTCATAACAAAAACAACTGCTGCAAGCTCTAGATCGTATCTAGAATATTTATTCTCATGATCTTTCAACTACTGGAAAGTATAGGTGATGACCTTCCCGTGCTGCATTAGAACACATCATAGCCCGATTTGCAAAGCATCACTGTATACTACAAAACCACCGCTCCCAGATGGAACTGTGAGAACAGGGGTCGTACTAAGCCTTTCCTTTAACACCGTGAAGCTACTCTTGTACTTGTCACTCCAGGTGAACTTAGCATTCTTCAGCGTGAGATACGTAAGCGGTGCTGCTAAGCTGGAGAATCCCTTTACGAATCTCCTGTAATATCCCATCAAACCGAGGAAACTATGGCTCTCGGTAACACTCTTGGGCCTCTCCTAGTTCTTCACTACATCTATCTTCATAGAATCAACAGAGATACCCTCGGCAAACACCTCGTGACCAAAGAATGTCACCTTCTCCAACCAAAACTCACACTTGCTCAACTTAGCATACAACCTATGCTCTCGAAGAGTCTGCAATGTAAGGCAGAGGTCTTTCGCATGATTTTCCTGTGTCTTAGAATTTACAAGGATATCATCGACAAACACGAGCACACAACGATTGACAGATGGTTTGAACACCTGGTTCATCAGATCCATGAAAGCAGCTGGCACATTCGTCAGACCGAAAGGCATGACTAGAAACTCATAGTCTCCATAACGAGTCCTGAAGGCAGTCTTGGGAACATCTTCACTCTTGATCTTCAACTGATGGTATCCAGATCAAAGATCAATCTTCGAGAAGAATTTCTCTCCCTTAAGTTGGTTAAACAAGTCATCCATCCGAGGAAGTGGATAGCAATTCTTGATCGTAACCTTATTCAGCTGCCTATAGTCAATGCACATCCTCATCGACCCATCCTTCTTCACAAATAGTACAGGGGCTCCCCATGGTGAAAAGCTCGGCCGGATGAAGCCAAGGCTCTATAGCTCCTCTAACTGCTCCTTCAACTCCTTTAGCTCAATACAGGACATCCTGTATGGAGCCCTAGAAATCGGAGCAATGCCTTGAGTCAACTCAGTGGTGAACTCTATCACCCAATCAGGAGGCAATCCTGCCAATTCCTCGGGAAACACATCCAAATACTCACTCATAGCCAAGGTTGCTGAGGAGTCTCGTGCCTCCAAGCTCGAGAGACTAAGAGATGCTAAACGTGCTATGTTCTTCCTCCAAATCCCTCGAAAATGAAAAGGCTTCTCCCCAATAGGCTGGAAGTTCACCATCTTCTCGAAGCACGCCACATGACCGTGGTGAGTTGAGAGTCAATCCTTCCCCAAGATAGCATCAAAATCTTGGAAATCCAAGACAATCCAACAACTCCTTCTGCCTAACTTGTACTATACAGCCCCGGTACACTCTATTTGCATCCACAGACTTCCCGAGCGGAGTCAACATCGATAACTCTCGAACTAACTGGCTCGGTGCAGAGAGAAAACCCTTCGCGAAGCTGGGTGATACGAAGGAATGTGTCGATCCTGTATCAATCAACACCCAAGCTAGGCACTCCTCTATCAATAAGGCACCTGAGTATCAAATTAACTACCGTCAAGCAAGTACATAAACCACACATAACATATAGGTAGCATGTTCGTACATGACGTAGCAATACAATCACATATTATTGATAATTTATAACTTTGACCAGTTAAACTCATGTACCTTGTACAACATCATCTGATGCATGTGCGTCCTGCTCTGTAATGGCAAAGACCCAACCCTGGTTTACCAGATGAGGCGGCTGAGTGGGTTGTGGGGGCTTAGAGACCTGAGAAGATCCTTGTTGAGAAGTCTGCCTGACTGGAGGTTTACTCCCCTAAGGCTAAGGTTGAGGTTGGAATGAAGGTTGTCGGCCTGGACATTCCTTGACCATATGCCCCTGGAGACCACAGTGAAAGCATCCCACCTGTGAGCTTTCGGCAATCTCCAACATGTTTCCTCCCATAATGACTGCAAGATCCTACCCTGAAGTGGATGAAGTTGTTTATACAAGCCCGGTAGCCTAGGTAGTAGTAGGGCGAGGTGCCTGCAATGTAAATGGATGCCTCAGAGTCAGTGTTGGCTGCGAAGTCTGGTAAGGAGCAGTCCTGCCCTTCTTCTTAGGTGGTGCTGAGCCGTTGGACTGTCCTCTGGATATTCCTCTCCCTAGACCACTGTCTCTCCTCTAGAAGAACTCCTCAGAATTCTTCTTTGCGAGCTTGGCTTTACTCACAACCTCTCCCCAGGTGCCAACCTAGAACATGGACACCCTGTCTTTGATGAAGGTCTTCAGCCCCCGCTCGAAATTCCTGACCCACATATGCTCTGATGTGATCAGGTGAGGTCTGAACCTTGACAAGTCTACAAAAGTGGCTTCATAGTCTTCCACACTCATCTCCCCCTGGTCGAGCATCATGAACTCGATCTCCTTCTACTCTCAGACAGCAGACGGGAAAGTACTGTCAATAGAAGACATCGAAGAACTCTCCCCATGCCCATGCATCTCCTGCTCTAGTGGCATCTCTCTACCTCAAGGTAGCTCTCCACTAATGCTCGGCTGAACCCTCCATCACAATAGAGGCCCAGTCGACTCTCTGCTCATTTGTGCATCTAAGGACCCTGAAAGTCTTCTCCAACTACATAATCCATGTCTCGGCCGCCATGGGGTCTATCGTCCCATAGAAGGTAGGTGGCCACAATCTCTAAAAAACCTCTAACCTTGCAATGTGGTGCACGGGAGGAGGTGTAGGTGCAATAGGAGCAACATGAGCATCAACCCTGTCTACCAGTTTAGCCATAGTCACTACTATAGCCACAAGAACCTGAGTCATGTCGGGTTATCCATCCCCCGATGGAATGTCCTTGTAAGTGGTGAAATCTCACCACTTATTTCACACCCCACACAAAGGGTGGTGTGCACCGTATGCATCAGATCACAACCCTGAGAAGGGTCATGATCACCTCACATGTGCATCCGGATACCGTTCCTGATTGCACCAGAGAGTTGTTTTAAGTTTACAACTCAATTATAAAGGGATGAGCTAGCAACGAGAGATCCAAAGCTGGAAAAGCTGCTTCTGAAAAGGATGTTGTGAAGAAGGTTTCTTTCTCGGCATGGTTGAAATATTTTTTTACTGGGGGGCCATGCGAGTTTTCAAGAAGTAAAGCTCTTGTTCTTTCAGATGAACAGATCAGGGCTTCTGAAATCTCTACTACTGCTGGAGTATCTCGGGAAAGCTACTTGGCCGCTTTTATTTCTTGCTGGCTGTGTGCCTTTGTTCTTCTTTGTAATAGGGGTGAGGCAATACGTCCTGAGACCTTTGTGGTTGCTGGCCGAATGGCCACCGGTAAGAGGCACTGTCTAGCTGTCCCAGTTTTGGCCAGTATTTATCAGGCATTGGGCGACATTACTCAGAGCAGGTTTCTCAGGTCTAGTTTGGTTCAAGCGCTGTTTCAATACCTCTTTGGGTGGGCATATATACATTTTTCGAAGACATCCTCTCCCAGAAAACTCAGAGACTCTGATAAATTCATGCCATGCTTAATACTAATAGCGGACCAAGTCCCTACTAAATTTGACAAGAAAGATCGTCCGCATTGTATGTTCATATACCTGGGAGAATTCCGTCCTCCTTTGCTGTGAACACTTTGACGTTCATAGCATTTTGCTGTAAACACTTAGTGTTCTCGTCATCTTACTGTTATTAATATTGGATTGGAATATTTATGTTGGCTAACATTTTTTGTATATCTTTTTGACAGTTAGAGAGATGGCACACTACGTCCGTAGCGAGTGTCTTCGTGAACCTCAGGACACAGAAGAAGAAGCCAATGAGATTTCTTTGAAGCGTCATTTAGAAATCTTTGGAGATATGGGCATTGGTGAAGTCAAGGAGAAGATTGTGAAGGATCCCAAGGAGATGACACCCGATGGTTACCTTTTCTTGAGGAATGTAATACTGGAATGAGGCATTGTTAAAGGATCGGGGTTTGGCAAGAGCTGTTACCTTAGACCCAAGAGGGGTATAAATTTAGACGACACACCTGCAGACTTGGTTTTACAACCAACTTCTTTTGACCTTCCTCTTGCTTGATCCAAGGAATGTCGTTGGTCAATGGATGTAAAACTAAGGAGTTGCTCTACTATGGACATCAGATATTTATGGCCGTCGTGGGTGCATGACGTGTATGTCCGTTTTGAGCCTGAGTTAAGAAGTCTGGGTATCCACAGCGTAGTTGGACTAGTGAAATATGATTATCGCAAGGACATGAGCTTTCTTCAAACTTTGATAAATCACTGGTGTCACAAGACCAATACCATTTTCACGACTTAGGGCGAAGTCGACATTTCCCTCTACGCATTGAACCGAGTTTCCGGTTGCCAGTTGATGGTCGTTTCTACGATGAATTCAACCCATTCAATGACGTCTTGTCGGAAATGGATTTCCCCACATAAAATAACAAACTCCATCAATGGAGGATGTTTGAACAGTGAAGTTCAATCACCTCACACACAAGTGAGGCAGCAGAAATTTGTTGTTATGCAACTGAGGCGATAGAAATTTGCTATTACACTCCCCTTCAGACCCTCGGGTCTGATAACCTCTCCCTCGATTGCCACGCCTCATGATATAATCCTAAGAGCAATAACACAACTAAAGTTAAAATTTTTGAATCAAGCTCATTGAGTACCGCAGTTCAATGAGCATATAGTGCTTATATATATATAGCGTATCGTATATAACAGGGTATACACATAATAGTATAATCATACAATTGGTTTCGTAGCGAAGCTAAATTCTTGAACTTCGGTTAAGTCATTAACCGGTCAGACTAAGATTATTTGATTAGTATATACTTAGCATGCTACTCCCTATACGTACCTAATGACCTTGCTTGATACCCGTTATGTCACAGTATCAAACTTGTAATTTAAAGTCCATCTGAATTCTAAGTTTAACTCAAGGAACCGACATAACCTAAACCTACTTCCGCTTAGCCCTGCGAAACAAATCCCTGAGCTCTGATACCAACTCTGGTATCAGACATATTTTAAAATTGATCATGGGCTCAATCTGGAACTACACCTCAATCATGATGATCTAATGCATGAGCTCTAATACCAACTCTGTTGTCCCATAATACCTCCTAGAAGATAGGAGACCTTTTGGGACGTGACCTAAATCATATCATACCATCCTGTGTAATTCACAAGGCATACAAATAGCGGAAACTGAAATTTTCTAAATATACTAAACATATACAAGTATCCAAGTCTGAACCAATAGCATGTTAACAAAATATAACAAGTGTAAAGTGGACATTCCCCACTTATCAAAATACACAATATCTCCCTCACCCTCTCAACAGTAGTCTAGATAGGGCCACCTATCTGGTGCTCTATCCTTGAGCGGATGATCCATAGTAGGCTTTGACTCGTAATATTCCTCATCAACCCAAGGCTTAAGAGCAATATCAAATGGATTTCCGTTGATAACAAATCGGATGAGTTTGGAATACTCAACATATATAAACCACTGGAAACACAGAAGGAAACCCCTTTGCAAATACAAATGTGTGATACAGTAGAACACATACACTTATCTTTCAAAATCATATTCTTTTTTTCATTTCTTTCATCTCTTTTACTTTACACATGAAACATTTCACTTCCTTTACACATGGATTAATGAGAGTATACACATGACTTTGACTAATGCTCTACCTAAAGTGGTAGAAGTCCATTAGCATTCACATACACATGGAGCATGCCTAATTCTCTACCTAGAGTGATAGAAGTCCATTAGCAGCTTCATCCACCTCCCTGTGGATACCTTTGCACATAGTTTACCTGGAACAAATACCAAATGCTCTACCTAGAGTGGTAGAAGTCCATTTGAATTCTTCCCACACATAGCTTCATTTGGGACCAAATGACTAATGCTCTACCTAGGTTGGTAGAAGTCTATTATCATTCTCCTGATACATCTTACTTTATTGATCATCTTCTTTTACTTTACTTTGTTGATACACATACACATGAAAACTGCAATCATGTAATACACATGCACATATACAATTGTGATTGAACATGGTACATAATTAGAACACATAAACACATGACACATGCTGTCTATTTTATTCAAACTTCACATAAACACATATATATGCTATTCTACTTCATTTAAAATCATCATATAAGCTAAAACATGGAATAACACACTTGAATTCATCATCACATAGCTTTCATAATTCATTCTTAGTATATAATACATTTCAATTGAATTAGTAGGATTTTCTACTAATCCACCTCAAATGCAGAGGAATTTCATCAAGAATTCAATTTCAAATTATGAGAAAAAAAACTAGTAGAGTGTATTTACCTTTCAAAGACTATTTCAATTAATTCTAGAGCTTAAGAACAGTTGAGAAGAAAGGACTCCTCTTGTGGTTGAATTTCCAAAATCCAAGAACACTTGGTGAAACACAGTGAAAAATCGTAGCTTTCCTTGTCAAATACCCTAAATGATATTCTCTTAGGGTTTGAGTAAATCATGTAAAGTCCATATTTTAGTGTTGGTATATTCCGTTGTCAAAACAGTGAGTGTTAGTGTATCTTGTGTCATTGCCTACAAGCGTCCAAGACAAGTGAAGATGAAGACTGAAGAAGATGAGTTGAAGACATTCCAATCATAGCTCCCGTTTCACTCATAGGATGGTAAGTGACCTAGATACCATGTTACCTTAAGTGAAATTGACTTAGAATAATCATATGGACCCTAGGTGACTAGATATGTAGCCCAAAAAGTGTTAGAGGTTCTTAAGAACCAAGGTTCCTTGTAAGAGGCATATCTATCAAACTGTAGCTCCGATTTTGCTCCATAATATATGAAATCGACCATATCAAAAAGATCTACAACTTTCGTGAAGGAAGCAAGAACAAAAATGAGTTTTTCAAAGTCAATCGACCGAATATTGTTTGAGTCAACCCAGTCCTCAACAAAAAATGAATGGGAAAAATGTCCAGAGAGCACCCAAGATCTGGGTCGACCCAAAGTGACAGTTGGGTCGACCCAATGCTTAAAAAAGCTTCTAAATCCATTTTTGGGTGTTTCTAAAGATCTGGGTTGACCCAAAGTGACAGTTAGGTCGACCCAATGCTTAAAAAAGCTTCTAAAGCCATTTCTGGGTGTTTCTAAAACCTTGGTCTAACTTCTCTATTTAATGGAACCCTTCTAGTCCATGAATGTGGACTTTGGGAGTGCGTGGAGAGTGCATTGGGCTAGCTCTAGAGTTCTCATAAACTCTGTGATTTATTTCTCTCCTTCTCTTTTGTTAGTTGATCTAGAGATGCAAGTTTTATCATTCTTATTTCTGAAAACTTGCTTTGGTTGATCCTCAAGCTATTGATTGGATTACTCTAGAGTTGTCCTAAACCATCTACCCATTCTGGAAATAACAAATTAGCCGGAGTGTTCCGGAGCCTTTGCGAAGGAGATCGATCCGAGGAGGTTCGTGGTTATGTGATTTGGTCGGTGGAATCCGAAGCCGTCATTGATGGAGATCGATCATGGAGATCATGATTATTGAGACAGAAAAGAAGAACAAGCTACTGCGGTAGATTACGAGTCTTGTGAGATCGTGATTACTTATTGAGGTGTGTAGGACTAGCTGTGGATCGAGGACGTCGAGTCTTGTTTGGGTAAGGTTTGAGTTTGTAAGTATCTGGTACTTTGTCTTAGTGGATTCTCATTACTGGACTAGGTCCCGTGGTTTTTCCCGGAAGAGTTTCCACATAAAAATTGTTTGTATTGTGGTTTGCTTGTTTCCTTTCTTTCGCACTTTAAGTTCATCATCCTTTAATTAATAATTTGATTGCATAATATTGAAAATGGTAGATAGACTTATAGGGAGAGCTTACCATCCCCTTGAATTTGTGAGTTCTCAACTCAAACATTAGATTTGAGATTCACCGGATTTTTTCAAATCAAACTCACGAATTTGGGTTCTATTTATAGGCTAAGTGTTACCAAAACCTTGAAAGCTTTTCAAAATATCTCCCAAGGTCGGTTACGCGTTTACAAGTCCAAATGACCATTTTTGGACATCCACTCATCGATGAGTGAGATTACAAAATTTTCTATTTCAACACTGTTTTGTTCAGTCGTCGACAGGTGAGGACCCTTCTAGTGCACTTGTCGTTGAGTGAAATTGTATTTTTCCTGTTTTGTTGTTTTTCCCATTTCTCTCACTTAGGCCACTTTGCTACTTTGTTTCTAACACCTATAAACATAAAAGAACATACCCTAAGCCTCTCATACATGCCACAACATATTAATCACTATCATCAAATTCCAAAAACCTTTTCTTCATTGATGAAAATCAAGGAAAACGCATAAGGCTTCAATGCCTCAATACACTATTCACAGCACTATTCATAGCACTATGAACTTGGTTTCAGGGTTCTACATAATCGGACTCCCCGAAGTCCAATTACAACCACAGAAGATTTCATTCCTTTTAGAACCTCTCATCATGTTTAGGACCTATTTGTATCGTATTCTATTATCGAAGTTCAATTGTGATAAAAATTAATTGTGCAGAAATCATTTGTCAATAATTACTGTCACAAATAATACTATTTGGTTCTAGTTCATACTGGACAAAATCGATTATTGACGTGATTCTATGTAAGTGCCTATTTGGATCAAAGACATAAGAAAAAATTGATTTTTTTTAATCGATAAGTTCCTCACTTTGTATCTACATATAAATAGACCATAATACAATTTTTAAATTGTATAGTACACAATGTATTATTTTTCACTATTATTATAAGATATCTACATTACATTTGTTGTGCTTTCCTAAATGTCTCCTTCTCCTCTTATTGTTGGAGGTAAACCCACATTCAGCGCAATATCATCATGCTTTGAAGCACTATTGTCAATAACTAAACCATCAACTTCGCATTCCTCAAATAAAGTATGATGTCATGCTTAAATAATTCTTTTGGGTTAGTAGGATTTCAAAAAACTCAGTAGTCCTATAAATGATAACACAATCAACGATATGGAAAATAGTGATCAAGTACAAGACTCAAATCTTACCCAACCGGACAAGACACAATGTTCCTCGGTACAAATTCTTTGCCTTGAAGTCCACAGACCCGTAGGTTCGATCTCTGCCGCAGTAGCTCCGGTTCATCACCGCCAACTCTTTTTCAAAGCCACTCTTCCACGATCCAATGATCGATCTCCGTCCTTAACTACTTTGGCTCACACCAACCAATACTCACAATAGATTAAAATTGGATTTTGAAGGTTAACAAATCTCTAGAGTAATCATAACAATGTCTTGAGGATCATCCAATGCAAGTTAACAAGTTTGAAAGAATTGAACTTGCATCTCTAGAGAAAATATGAGAGGAGGATGATGGGATTTGATAAGTGCTTAATTTTGCTTAATTATCCCCATTTAAATAAGCATTATCATACTTCTTTGGTTTATATCTTCATTTTTACACGTAAAGTGGTGTATTCTCTTCTCACCATTGCGTTGTCCTCTTTCTCTTAATTTTCATGATACATTTGCATGTATTCATACATGTCTTGGAAGGCCACATGCAAAATATTTTTAAGAGAGACTTATTACGTGTATTTACTTTTTGTAGGAATCCTAACCCCACACTACTCTCGGGATTCAAGAAGTCCAAAGTTTCAAATACCCCATGTTCAACTCAAAGATCTAAAGGAGCTAGAGCCCAAAGAGCAAAGCCCAAGCCAAAAGTCCAAGAAGCCAAGTCTCAAGTCAAAGCCCAAGAGCAAAGCCCAAGACCAAGTATAGAAAGATTCTACAACATGGCTAGAGAATCTTAGGAAGATATGGATTAATATGATTTTGGCATAAAAAGGGTGGAACTCTCTTGAATTAGAAAGAAGAAGTGTGCTATATTGATGTTTCTATTTCAGAAAAAAGGAGAAAGCCTATTTTGGTCACAAGAACTCTTTATTTTGGGTGGATTTTGGAATTCAAGCAAGGAGCTTAATGGAGGTCAACTAAATTTACAAGAAAAACAAGAAATTTCGTGGATGGCTAGAGGAGTGCTATTATTTAGCAACCAATCCCAAACAAAGAATGAGGATTTCCCGGATTCCCGCCTAATCTGAACAGTACTTACTAATTTAGACATAACTTTTGACTCAAAATTCGGATTAAGGCAAGGTTTGATGTTTTGGAAAGAAGACTTAAAGGGGAACAAAATTGTATTTCACAAATATCTCCTAATTCGGACGTTTAAGGGGTCAAAACATGGCGTCAAGTGGAGGAAAGTGTAATTTTGGTTGGAATTTTGGAACTAGAAGTTTCTCTTTTGGTTTTTTTTCCCTTCTCTTCTTCCCTTCAGTCTATATAAACCTAAAGTGAGAGACTTTTGAGGCTCTCTGATCTTTTCTCATTCTCTTTTCTCTCTTCTTCTTTTAGCTTTTTTTGGAGTTATTTTATTGTAGTGTTTGGAACACCATTAAGGAGGATGACAACTACAATCATGGTGGGCTAAACACCTTTCTAAGGTTAGAGATTTAAAACATTTTTCCGATTTATGTGCATGATGTGGATGGTTTGATAATTAATTTTAATTGAATAGTTCTTATTTTGGTTAATTGTTCTTCTCTATATGCTCTTTGATTTCATATGATCTATTGATATATGGAATGCTTGGATCCCCTGTGAGTTAGATACAAACTCTTCAAATTTTTCTAATTATTCAATTGAAGTTAATGGTCAGTGGTTTTATCGTATAATTTTCCATCTAGATTAAATCTTTATTTAATTCTAGATGTGTTTTCATCCAAATCTAAGCATAAGGAGGGATAGGTGGATTTTCCTGAAGCCTTAGACCTCTTTTTCATTGCTTTACAGTTATAAGTGATTTTTGCTCCATTCTCATTGAGTGGAAAACCGATTTTAAATCTCTCTTCTTTTTAGATTTCGTTTCCTTAATTCTTGTTGCACAATAGTCAATCCCTGTGGATTCGACCCTGTGCTCACCAGATACATCAACTGTGTCACTTGTTCACTTGCAAGTATATTATTTTTACTCTTGATTTTATGTCCATTAATTTAGATTAAATTAAGTTGTAACAGGATTCAACCAAGAGATATTGGGAAACCCTAGAGCACTCAAAGTAGCCTCAACTCCTTAAAACAAAAACTCTAATACGTTTGTAGAAGCATTAGAATATATACCCAAGCAAAAATAGTGTTTTGAAATTGTTAATTAAACAACTAAAAATACACAGTGCGTTCGAACGGGCTCAAGTGTGTTCGAATGGACATCGAATGTGCATCAAATGCCAAGCCAGAGAGGCTACTATTTTTTGGAAAATGGGTCATCTGTTTGAACGATCAAGACGACGTTCGGACCATTTCAAACAAACAGGGGTGTGTTCGAACGCCCTTTGTAAATTTTCACACTATGCTCACTCTTCTGACTTCTTTTGCTTCGAAGGGTCACTACAAAACTATATGCCTTTAGCGGCGTTTTTTTAGTAGCAGTTTACAAAAGCCGCCTTAAAATGATGTTTTAAACGGTGGTAATAAGAAACCGCCGTTTGTCACTGATTTCCGCATCATTTTGGTGGCGGTTTATTATTAATTGCTGTAATAATATATTTTGTAACGGCGATTTATTATTAACCGTCGTTGATATGTCAGTTGTAGCGACGGTTATTAGAGAACCGCCGTGTAAAAGAGTTCTCTCCACCATTTTGGCTTCCCGCCTTGGCAATTGCCACCGCCTTTACGGCGGTAGTTTTTTATAAAACTGTTGTTTAAGTTGTCAATAGTAACTGCGGTTTTTTAATACCACCATAGGTAACTATGTAGTAACACACCAGGGCTTTGGCCCACTGGTTGTGTATCCCCTGCTTTAGGGGGAGGTCCGGGGTTCCACTCCCGCGAAGGGTGAGAGTCGTTTATACTCTCCACCCGCCCACTAATTCGAACGGAACCCGGCGTTGCGGCCTAAACGTATATCTCCGTACCAAAAAAAAAAAAAAAAAATATATATATATATATATATACACGTAGTAGCAACGGTATTAAAAACCACCGCTATAAATCTTTACTTAGGTCTCCGATGGCTTTCCCCAATTTCTCCTTTCCTGTGTGATTTTGCTCCTCTTTTCCTCCCCTTCTCTCTTCTGCTCTCCCCTCTCCGGCACCCTCTCTGACATCCTCTCTGGAACCCTCCACGGCTCCCCTCTCTGGTGTCACCTCCACAGCACCAGCGAGCAGCATCACCTCCGGTCACCATCTCCGGTGCTTGCTTGTGCTCCAGCTCCAGCCGCCTGCTTCGGCATCCCCTGCCTTGTCTTCGCTTCAGGTAACTCTCAATCCCTCGATCTCTCTCTAACTCTCTATCTCTCTTTGCTCAAATTCTCTCTCTCTCTCAATTCAAGTGCCCTCCCCGCCATCTCCTCTGTGCCTGTGAGCTGTTCATTGAAGAAGAGAGGATCCCAACCCTCCTCTGTGCCCATGAGCTGCGCTACCCTCCTCTGTTCTCGTGAGAAGTAGCAGGTAACTCTTCTCTTTCCCTTTAATAATTTCAAGTAACTCTTGTTAATGTTAGGTTAGTTTTATTTTTTACTCCCCAAATCAATAATTTTTAATTCAAATGTAGTGTTAGTTTTGTTAGTTTTAGATTAATTTTCAGGTTACTTTTAATTAGATAAAATTCTATAATTTTGTTTCATGTAGGATTAGTTTTTATGGTTTAATTTATGATCCCTTTTAGCCTTGGTTAGTTTTAATTAAATAAAATTCTATAATTTTGGTTGATGTATGATTAGTTTTTATCGTTTAATTTATGATCCATTTTAGTTTTTTAGTTAGTTTAATCTCTTGTTAATGTTAGATTAGTTTTTAACTAATTAAATTTTTATTTAGGTCTTAGTTCCTAATTAGTTTAATTCTGAATTTTTTTTTTGTTAGTTCTAGCTTAGTCTAAATATGTTTTGTTAACTTTTTTAGATTAGTTCTAGTCTTAGCATAGTCTAAAAATGTTTTTGTTAACTTTTTTAGATTAGTTCTAGTCTTAGCTTACTGTAAATCCTTTTTGGTTAATTTTTCTAGTTAAAATGTGATTTTTAAGTAACCCCTAGGTTAGTTTCCATATGTGATTTTTGTTTTCTTTTTTGTTTCTTTTGACATACTATGCATCAAGCAATGTCACTTTCTTTGTAATTTCATTATTCTTTGATGGGGGTGGGGGTTAGTACACAATGGAAGAAAATAATAATGAACAAAGTCCTTGTTCATAAAATGGAACAAATTCTATCTAGGAGGACTAGAAGTGATGAAAGCTGCATGCGTATTGTAGCCTTCAAATGTGTAATAAAATTAAAAAATTGTAGCCTACCCTATCCTCCCTAGATTCAAGAAAGCAAAATAATTTCTTGACTCCCTTTAATTGTCAAGAAATTAAAGCATCTCGACCCCCTACATGGTTAAGAATCACTAATCCTCAGGGTTAGAGCATCTAACCATGGTTTTTAGAAAAAATATTAGATAATTAATATGTATCCCCTTTTAACTCTCTTTAATTGTCGTTAAGATTCACTAACCTTAGAGTTAAAGCAAACTGTTATCTTATGTACTATTTCTTAAGAAGCCATTGAAATAAATTAAATGATCCGATTTTTAAATCTGGTACCCTGCACTTGTCGTATTGCTATCATTGTGCATCTCTTGGGATCTAACACTTGCAACTAAGGATATATTAATTCTAGTTCTTGTTATGATATGGTTAGCAAATTTATTTAAAACCCTAATTTGTTGGAGTGTCGTAGCTTTAAATTTGGAGCGATTTTCTCTACCATAGGACTTATAATTTTTTTTTTAATTATATATTTACATATATATTTCTTGTCTCATAGTTCAAAAAATGGTGGTGTTACGTTTTTAGAATCTGGTTGTTGATGATGGTTTGGGTGCCTTTTTTCTTTATTTTTTAGTTAGAAGGATGTTGGGTTGGTTAAAGAGTTTAAATTAAGTTAGCATAAACTTCAAATTTGGTTACCCCCTAATGTGGCATTAGTATGCAGCTGAAATCCAAGTTGTTAAGTGTTAACCAAAGTTTTGGATTTCCCACCTTTCATGGTAAATTGTCATATTATTGGATGATGACATCAATGTCCTTAATGTGAGGTGTTTTAAGTCTGTAAACATTATAGATTGCAAACTTTGACTAGTTGTTTGGAATGATTATCATTTGAAATTAGGTTTTTTTCTTTAGTCTTGAATTAGGTAAAAGTTGACCTCAAATAAAAGCTTAGGCGACATTTAGTAACACTAATCCAAATAGAGAGAGATTATTTCAAAATTGTGCTTAGTTGGACTTTAAATTTGTAAGTTGAAGGTTAATTGGATGTCTACAACTTTTTGAAGTAGAGCTTATTACTTCAAAAAGATTTAGACATCCAATTAACCTTCAACTTAACAATCTAAAGTCTTACTAAGCACAATTTTAAAATAATCTCTCCCTATTTGGATTAGTGTTTCCGAACGTCACCTTAGCTCGATTATTTAAGTCTAAAATGCCAACTTGAGCTTCGCTTGAATGAGTCGAGCTCCCGAGATAGCTTAGCTTGAATGCAACCCTAATCACACATCCATTTCCTTTAGTACCAATGTGACGGTTGATAGGCTCACAGATTTAGTCAATTTCTAAGCGGGGAACTCGAGTCATACCATAACTTCTTTTTTGGTACTCTCCCAATTAGTGGTGTTAGCATATATTGCAAGATGCCTAGCATTTTAATTTGGGCTTACACACCATGAGCTTGTCCCAATGGTTGTGTAGCTCCCTTTGGGGAGGTGTGACTTGATTTCAAGTCTTGGTGTGGCCGTTGAGCACCCACCATGAGTTCTAACCCCCTAACTCCTAACCCTAGATAAATGATTAGCCCCTAATTAAGTGTTTGTTTTTAACTTTAATGAGTTTCATACTATCAATGAAGAGTATGGTAGCTAGCCACTGTAAGCACCCTATTTTTGTACCATTGGATCCACGCCTCGCTCTCCTTCAGACTCAAAGGACCCGAGCCCATTACCCGAGCTCACCCTTACCTAGGCTTGGGCTCAAGCCCTAAACCAAACCCTAAAACTCACCCTTACCTAGGCCTAACCTCTAGCCCAACTTGAAACCAAGGGCCCAAACCCACAACCCTAAACATTAACCCAGCCCAAATTCATTCACACATGCAAATTTTAGGAAATGTTAGTGTGCAACACCACACAAACACTAAACTCACACACACGTGCCGATGCTAGGAAAGGTTAGTGTGTAACACCACACACACACTAAACTCACACACATGAGATTTTAGGAAGGGTGTGTAGCACCACACACATTAAACTCACACACACATGCAGATTTTAGGGAAGGTTAGTGTGTAACACACACACTCAACTCGCACACACACATGCATTTCTTTAGGAGGGCTAACATGTGGCACAACCACACACCTGAGCATACCGCACACACCCACTAGCATTTTCCCAATACCTTTGTGCTTATCTATACCCAAGACTACGTTTAAGAGTCCAAGCTAACCTCAAAAACTAGGCCTACCCATTTCCCTTTTCGTGAATATCCCAACTTTTGCATAAATTTCCCAATAGACATGGATGGTTTGCAACCCTCCCATAGCGAGCTAACCGACCCTTCATTTATTGCCTTACATCCTAGCTAAAACCATAAACCCAATACCCAGTAACCAAGACTCTAGCAGCCTAGGACCAAACCATAGTTAAGGTCTGAGATTTTCTTTGGGTAAAAGGCAGAGAACCCAAATGTTCTCAGTTACGGCCAGCCCTTATTTGTGATCAAACCAGCTGTACAAACTACCCCCAAAAACACCCCAGGTTGACCTCCAATTGCTGCCCACTAACTCACCAACCTCCCTCCATATTACGACATACACTAGCACCTCTTAAACTATATAAAAGCCCCCATCTCCAAGCTTTGGGGGACTATTGGAGAGTTCCTAGAAATCCCAGAATTTTCCCTAAAAAGTTCTACAGTCCCTAAAACCCCCAAGTTCTACAGTCCTTAGGTGTTTTTGGCCTTCAAGAGATGACTTGAACTAAGGGTTATCCAAAAACCCTGGTTTGCTCAAGCTTGCTCCCGGCTGCCAAAGCCCTCTCCAAGTTGAGGCCGTGATCACCCTTGTGAGAGTAAAATCTCTCTCTCTTTTGTTCCTTCATTTCTTTATTAAGCAATTTCAGTGCATCCTAGTCCATTTCTAGGATCTTTTTCATGACCTCCTAGTGTCATAGAGTAGTGTGAGGCCCCTTACCTTGTCCTCTTTCGAGGTGAGGGGCCTTCCAAGAAGAAGAGGAGGCCCTGTCCATCTTGTGTCCAATTCATCTTAATGTTTACTGCTCATGTGTAGCTAAGTTGATCATATCACAAACGATGAACCATAGGTGTAGCTAACCTATGCATCTCCCTTGACCTTGTCCTAGGGTTAGCCTAACCCTAGTGAACTCTCTTCACTTTAATACAACCCAACAATAGTGTCCAACAATAGTGTGCAGAGAGGAATCTCCTTACCTGCTTCTTTGATTTAGTCTTAGGCTAATGAGGTTATCGTTTAGGTCTTGGCTAGATCAAGATAGCCTAGTCTTTTGAGCCTTAGGAACGGTTTTACTTGCCTACCAATAGTAGCCCATAACCACATACCCCCTTTATTGCATGTTTGGCCTAGCATTAGTAGGTTGTGATCCCAACCCACCCGTCTTTGCTATTCGGGCAGCCTTGGTTTGCCTTAGGCCATGGGTCCCGCGCTCACAGCCACTAATCATCTAATCATTTTTTTTAAATACTAAAAATCAAAGTATCATAGCATTTAATCACAATTTTTATTCTCTCAGAAAACAAATGACTCTCCATTGTGATTTGTTAGTTACACAAAGTCATTTGTTTTATCATGTTAATTTATTGAGTGAGGAATTCTCTTCTATGATGTTAATTTCTCTTTCGATTTAATTGTATTTAGTAATTCTTAAAGTTTAAACTGCTAATTAGGGGTGTTTATTTACTAAGTTATGATTGTAGACATTTAAGTTCATACACATGCATGCATTGAACCTTAGATCTCCTGTTCAAGAATCATTGCGTGACAAGTGCATTTCTTCTATCATATATTTGGACCGATTAGTTGTAAACTATGACGTTTAGTTCTCTTGTGGGGCTAAATATAGATTAACAATTTTTTAGTATTGTTTGTGATAAAGTGTATTTGTCTGTATATGGTTCTTGAATTATCCGGTTGGATAGTTTGGGAATGCATAATCTCCAGTATAGTCAATTGCTCATGGTTTGTCCAGATTGAGGAAAAAAATGCAGTCGTTTCTCTTGTTCTCTAGGTACATATTTAGAAAATGTGGCATGCTTGCCCCTAGTCTAAGTCATATATTTGGGGAACCATAGGAAAATACTGCCGAAATTTAATTCCTTGAATTGGAACAAAGCACCTGAGCTATTGACTCATAGGGATTATACATTCCTGAATGGGATAGGAACACCCCCCACCCTTTAGAAGAGGAGTTGATAATGATAGAAAGCATACATACATATTGTAATTAACTGATGATATCGAACTTTTGCTATTTCTTGGAATAGTAAACGAAGGACTTAGAAATTTAATCTCATCCATCATAGATAGGAGCTGGGTTGAAATGTCAATGTACTTTTTGTCCATAATTTTTTAAGAAGCATCGAATGATAAAATGTTAGTATCTAAGCAATTGTGAGTGTATTTTTGTGTTAAATAGGGTGTCAAAGGAATATATAAAATGGGTGAAAGAGTTCATAGAGTTTGGGATAGCTCATGGAGCGACCAACAACACCGGCGGTATAAAGTATTTGTGTCCCAAATGCAACAATGTCCTTTATCAAGATAAGATTACTGTGTATGAGCATATGATATGTCATGGATTTGATTTGAATTATAAAATTGGTTTCATCATGGGAGGACATAATACAGCACCGTCCAGTTGCCCAAGTGTCTCAAAATCCTGATGTGCACGATACACAGAATGAGATGAAAGATATGGTGCACAATGTGTTCGGGGTCCCAAACCAAGATGAGGGTACCAGTAGTCGGGATCCCAATCATGAGTTTGATAGATTTTTTCAATGGATAAGGGATGCGGGATAGGCTTTATATCCAGTATGTAAGAATCACACGAAGTTTTCTTTCATTTTAAGATTATATCACATTAAGTGTCTTAGTGGATGGAGCAATAAGTCATTCACCATGTTGCTTGAGTTGTTGAGGAAGGTACTCCCCGATGAGTCAACACTACCAGATACTTACTTTCAAACAAAAAAGGTGGTATCAGACTTGGAGCTTAACTATAATAAAATTGATGCATGCCCTAATGATTGCATGTTTTACTGGAAAGAGTTTGCAAACAAGAAAGCATGTGACATCTGTGGTGAATCAAAATGAAAGACTGGGGATGATCAAGCGGAAAGCAAGAAGAAAACTCTGGTGAAGATTTTGAGTCACTTCCCGTTAAGACCCAGGTTACAAAGGTTGTTCATGTTGTCCAAGACTGCTTTTAAAATGAGATGACATGATGAGGGTCGAACTAGGGATGGGAGGTTAAGGCATCCTGTAGAATCACCAACTTGGGAAAATTTGAATAAAAAGCATCACTTTTTCACTTCAGATGCTCGCAATGTCAGGCTTGGGTTGGCAAGTGATGGTTTCAACTCATTTAGGACGATAAGTATTGCTCACCGCACATGACATGCGGTTTTTATTCCCTACAACTTACCATCGTGGATGTGCATGAAGTAGCCGAATTTCATTTTATCCTTGCCTATTCCCTGTCCCTTCGGGCCAGGAAATGTCATTGATGTCTACATGAGGCCTCTAGTCGAAGAGTTGATCAAGGACTTGTTGGAGAATGGATTACCAACTTATGATGCGTTAAAAAATGAGAATTTTGTAATGCGTGCTGCATTACTCTGGATCATTAGTGACTTCTTAGGGTATGCCATGTTATCAGGTTGGAGCATGAAAGGAAAGTTGGCATGCCCTTCATGCCACAAGGACAGTTGTCACTTATACTTGTCTAAAAGTAGGAAGCATTGTTACATGGGGCACCGTCGATTCTTAAGGTAGATCACAAGTTCCGAAAAAATAGAAACTCTTTTGATGACACTATTGAGTCCAGATGTACTCCAACTACAATGTTTGGGTCCGATGTGTTGCGTCCGATGTGTTGCGTCAGTTGGAGGGTAGTATGTTCTCCCTTGGGAAGCAGACTAGGTAAAAATGACCAAGGTAGATGGGTCATAAGGATATGTCATATAATTGGAAGAAGACGAGTATATTCTTCGAGTTGCCATATTGGGAGAACAATTTGTTGAGGCACAACCTTAATGTAATGCATATCGAGAAAAATGTATGCGACAATGTGCTCAGGATTTTGTTGGGTTTGGAATGAAAATCTAAAGATAGCTTAAAAGCTCGACTCAACTTGGTTGATATGGGCGTGAGACGTGCACTTCACCCTCAGTTACAGCCTAGCACAAGCAAAGTTTTTCTGCCCCCTGCATGCTTTTCAATGGATAAGAATGAGAAAGAGTTGTTTTGCAAAGTTTTGAAGAGTGTGAAGGTTTTAGATGGTTACTCGTCAAATAATGCAAGATATGTCAATATCAAATAGCGTAAAATTATGGACTAAAGAGCCACGACTCTCATGTTATAATGCAATAATTCCTACCACTAGCTGTAAGGAAGGCATTATGGAAGAATGTAACTTCAGTTCTAATTGAATTGAGCAACTTCTTTCTGGCATTATGTTTCAAAATCTATAAGGTCGAGGATTTGAGATGGTTAGAGGAAAAAATTGCTTTTATGCTTTGTCATTTAGATAAAATTTCCCCCCCGACATTCTTTGATGTTATGGTGCACTTGCCTATACACCTGGCCGCAGAGGCAAGGCTAGGTAGACCTGTCCAATACCGGTGGATGTATCACATCGAAAGGTATGCCTTCAATTATAATTTATCAAATGTTTAAACTTCTTGTTATAATTTTCTTGTTGTCTTACCTAAATTTAATTCACATAGGTAATTATATACACTGAAATCTTATATGAGCAATCGAGCTCGACCAAAGGGTTGCATTGTAGAAGGGTACTTGGCAGAAGAATGCTTGACATTCTGCTGAAAATACCTAAATAATGTGGAATCGAGATTGAACAGGTCAGTGAGGAATGACGATGAAAGTGTGATAGGGGGTGCGCAGCCATTTGCTCTAAGTGAATTAAAATGATAGTAGACACATCGTTATGTGTTGTTTAACTCTAACAAACTCACAACATATCGAGAGTAAGACAAATATTATCAAGACTTTTTGCTAATTATCTTTAATTTATTTTTCAATTTTCACTTAAACAAAGGAGATTTGAGCAACGCACATCGATTGGTTCTTTGCATTCAACACATGAATGTATTGAGGATGACCAATCCTAGACTTATTAGATTGGCTTCCCATGAACTCCAAAAAAAGCACAGCGAACAATTTTGCTCATGGTTTAGGGACTATGTAAGTCCTATGTTCTTAACTGTTGATTTTTGCACATCACATTAATAATGTTGAATTAATTGTATTTTGGCCTTCAAATAGGTTCAAAGACTAGGAGATTCAGGCAACCCAGTGTTTGATGAGATTACATGGCTCTCATACGGTCCACAAAAAGTTGCAAAAAGATTTAAAGGCTACGTCATAAATGGATACAGGTTTTGTACAACACATAGAGAGCGTGGATGTAAAAGTCAAAATAGTGGTGTTGCGTTCACAGCAACAACTACAAGCTATGCATCTTCTAAGGACAGAACCCCCATTGTCTCAGATATCACCTACTATGGTAACATAACAGACGTAGTCCAATTGACGTATTCTGAAAGCCTAAAATTTTTATTGTTTAAGTGCGATTGAGTTTGTGTAAAGTCACATGGTAGAGGAAATAAAAACCGATGCATTTGGGTTTACGCTTGTGAACTTCACATACTTGCTCTCGACACACTCTGTGTCGAGCGAACCCTATGTTATAGCATCTCAGGCAGAGCAGGTATTTTACGTCGAAGATCCAATGGAAGAAGATTGACATGTTGTCATCAAGACTTAACCAAGAGACTTCTTTGACATGAATGAGACATCTCTTGTGGACGATTATGCATTTAGGGAGAACGAGCTATTCAATGACCAACAGTTGGATGACACAACACCTAATGAAGATGGAGGTATCAGTTGGGTAAGATTAGGGATTACTGGAGCAACTGTTGATGCGCCCCCTCAAGTGCTAGAACAATGAGCTTGTTCTACTGAATCCAGTGATGACGAAGTTGGGAATTCAGACCATAACGATGAAACGGACAATTAAATAATATGTGTTAGCTTATTGTCAGATTACGTAATTGCTCGTAATTGGATGATATAATTAATTGCTCCTATGTAAAATTTGAAACACATAAATTAATGAGAATTCAGCCTTAAATCTATTATTTGCATGTTAGTGATGAAATCCATAGACTATTATGTGTTTAAATTCTCTAATAATGAAAAATTTGCTCTGGGTTGTTTATTTGCATGTTAGTGACGAAATCCATAGACTTTTATGTGTTTAAACTCTGTAAGTATGAAAAATCTGTTCTGGGTTGTTTATTTGCATGTTAGTGATGAAATCTGTAAACTTTTATATGTTTAAATTCTCTAAGTATGAAAATATGCTTTGGAATGTTTATTTTGCATATGGAGCCTACACAGCCCACAGTAGGTGCGGGCACCTCCGCCCTCAACACATCTGGTGCTAACACCTTTGCACTGCCCCTCTAGCTCCAAGACCTATCAAGAGGGGCTGAGGCAAGAACAGGTGCCTAAGCCTACATAGACTACCTCTGGGGGAGAAAAAAAAGGTAGTCTATGATGATAGAATGCAGCCCGTAGAGAAGGCTGCAAAGTAGTTGGCTGATTATTTAGGTACTCTTGCCCGGGATAGGCATTTGTTTCGGCTTGATTTACCTAGTTGGATTTACATCCCTTTGGAGCAGAAACAACACGCATTACAGTTGGTGCTGGTAAGAACCAAAAAAATCTGAAGTGAGTTTAATTATTAGTTTTTAATTACATATCTTCTTGTTTATTATTTGACATATTAATCATTTGAAAAAAAAAAAAATTGGTGGTTGATGGTAGTGGTGGTGGTGTATGGTAGTGGTGGGGTGGGTGGGTGAGGGTAGTGGTAGTGGTAGTGGTGGTGGTGGTGGTGGGTGGGTGTGGTGGTGGTGTATGGCAGTGGTGGGTGGGTAGTGGTGGTGGTAATGGTAGTGGTGAGGTGGGTAGTGGTGGTGGTGTATGGTAGTGGTGGTTAGGGGCAGACATTGAATTCTGATTTTCTATATTACATACTGGATAAGTTTTTTGGATGAAGTATTTGATTCTGAACATGGATACATGCCTATATTGGTAGAAAATCGGGGGTATGCTTTTCGGTCTTAGTCTTGCTAAGATTAAGAGTGGTTTTGGTTTGGGGTAGAAATGCAATTTTTCAAAGAAATTTGAATTCTTTTTTTGTCAAATATGTGGTTTAGTAATTTTCAAATGAAGTAAATTTGATAAAGTCATTAATATGTGTTTCCAGTGTAAGGGCACAAAGATAATTCTTTGTGGAAGTTGATAAAATTGTTTTGGTACATCTATCCTAAATAAGAATTTTCAAAAGGAAAGTAACTTTGATTTAGGATATCAACAGAAATGTTCAGTTCATTTCTAGATTTAATTCTTCCAAAACCTAAGTGATTAAAACAAACTGAGAATGTGTTTATTTGCTATCATAACCAACTAGCTATAAAATTATAAAATGAGAAGTACGTCAAATATTTACAAGGAGGGTGGGGTGCATCCCATTGTTTTACAGGTTGCCTCCATATTTACAAGGAGGGTGGGGTGCATCCCATAGCTATAAAATTATGCTTGCCTCCATAGTTTGCAAGTTTTACAGGTTAAAGTTAATCATTAGCTTCGTGCTGGATGCATAGCAAAACGTGAGGAAAATTTAATGAGTTTCTAGGAAAATTTGTGCATAGTTTCTATATGATTCCTTGAACTCTTTAGTGGTGGTGGGTGGGTGGGTGGGTGAGGGCATTACGAAGCTAGGGATGCTTGTAAAATCATTAGTGGTTGGTGTAAATGTCAAGCTTAGAGATAAGGGATTACTTTCTCTTCCGGTGATTCAAGAACTCTTTCATTGAACACTATAATGATGTCTTTTTTAGTAACCAAAGATTTTATTAATATGTGTTTCCAGTTTACATGCTCATTTGAAAATGCTAGGTGATTAGTCGTTCAATATTTTTCTCTCAATAGGAAAGTAAAATTGAGCACCAAACGATGCATCTTCATTGACCAAGAACTACAAGATGACCCCTTTCAAAAAGGGGTGACTGAGTTCAAAACCTGTATTTTCATTTAAGGTTTCCAAGCATTAATCTTTTCTGCGAAAGGGGTTAAAGAACCTAATTGTTGAAATCCTTTTTAAGCATTAATTTAAGCCAGTAAATAGTTGGTTCAGAGGCTACATTTTAAGGGAGTTATAAGCCTTAATCTGGTTTGAAATAAGGGCTGTAGCACCTGAGATTTGGAGGATTTTTAAGCCTTGGCTTGGTCTGAAGTGAAGGGGCTGTTGGACTTGAATTTTAGAGGCTATTTCAAGCCTCAAACTGCTTTGCAAAAGGGGTTCAAAACCCAGATTCTCCATATTGAGAAGTATGATCTCTAATCCAGATTCTTTTAAGGTTTTAATGCTTGTTTTAGGGGCTGTTATGCCTATCTTTTACTGCTTGTTTTAGGGGCTGTTTACTTTGGTTTAAGGCCCATTTTAGTGGGTTTTACTCTAGTTTTGAATACTATGTTAGGGGTGTTTAAACGCTGAAACTTTAAGGCTTTACAAGCCTAAAGTTGGGTTTGAATCAAGGGTTGTTAAGCCCAGAATTTTCAAGGTTTTTTAAGCCTAAAGGCTAAAAGTCATATTTCCCTTCCAACTTCAAAGAATAAGACTATTTTCTTACGACGACTATCCTATATTTTGAACGCGTGCATCTGCATTATTGTGATTTTGTGATTGATCTTGAGTGGGATCGAAACCGTATTGGTTGATGTTCATTCTTGTTTGTATTCATTTTATCTTTCATTTTTTTTTCTTTTTTATGAATGTCTAAAGAGTAGGGTACAGAATATAGGGGGACCAAGTAGTTACTTGAGTATAAGCATTTCAGGATATACGTTTGTTTTGTTGTGGGTGTTGTAAATTTTTTTTAATACATGTTTAAAAACATTGAAACTGGCACCCTGATATTTAGAAATTATAAACTACCCCAAAAGAAAAGAGAGGAATAAGGGTGGTTGTTGAATGCTGACTTCTAGACTTTTGTTGTTTTCATATCCATTGAATTATATTTTTCCATAGAGCAGTCGAAGATGAGAACTTTCATTTTGCTTCTTCGACAAGATTTGGATCCAACTCTTGTGGAGTTATTTATATACAAAATTTAGAATTCGGTCTACTCGGTGCCCAAATCGAGCAAACGACCTCAGAAACCCTGGAAACCAATTCCAACACTTAAGTTATATTGAAATACACGCTTTAGCAGAAACCGCATAAAAAATCGAGCCCCAGTTAGGATTTGGTGAAAGGTTGTAGGTTTAGGCCAAAGTATATTTGAAAAGTTAGAATTGGGCTTACTCGGTGCCCAAATCGGGCTCGAAACCAAATTCAACACTTAAGTTATATTGAAATACACGAGTTAGAAGAAACCACATAAAAAACCGAGCCTTGATTAGGATTTGGTGGGAGGTTGTAGGTTTGTGCCAAAGTATATTTCATAAGTTGAAATTCGGCCTACTCGGTGCCCAAATAAGGCAAACGACCTCGGAAACCCTCGAAACTAATTCTAACATATAGATTATATTGAAATACGCATGTTTGAAGAAACCACATAAAAAATTGAGCCCTGGTTAGGATTTGGTGGAAGGTTGTAGGTTTAGGTCAAAGTATACTCGAAAAGTTGGAATTCGACTTACTCGGAGCCCAAATCGAGCAAATGACCTCAAAAACCCTCGAAACCAATTCCAACACTTAGGTTATATTGAAATATATGCGTTAGAAGAAACCACATAAAAAAAGAGCCCCGGTTTAGGATTTGGTGGGAGGTTGTAGGTTTAGGCCAAAGTATAATTGAAAAGTTGGAATTTGTCATACTTGGTGCCCAAATCGGGCAAACGACCTCGGAAACTCTGAAAATCAATTACAACATTTAGGTTATATTGAAATACATGCATTAGAAGAAACAACATCAAACACCAAGCCTGGTGCGCATATTGGAATTGGTTTAAGCCAAAGTATACGTGAAAAGTTGGAATTCGGCCTTCTTAGTGCCCAAATCGGGCAAACAATCTCGGAAAACCTTGAAACCAATTCCAACACTTAGCTTATACTGAAATACACGCATTAGAAGAAACCGCATAAAAAACCAAGCCCTGGTTAGGATTTGGTGGGAGGTTGTAGGTTTAGGTCAAAGTATACTTGAAAAGTTAGAATTCAGCATTCCCAGTGACCAAATCAAGCAAACGACTTAAGAAACCCTCGAAATCAATTCCAACACTTAGGTCATATTGAAAAACACGCGTTAGAAGAACTCACATAAAAATCAAGCCCCAATTAGGATTTGGTGGAAGGTTTTAGGTTTAGGCCAAAGTATACATGAGAAGTTGGAATTCGGCATACTCGATACCTAAAATGGGCAAACGACCTCGGAAACTCTCGAATCAATTCCAACACTTAAGTTACATTGAAATATATGCGTTGGAAGAAACCGCATAAAAAACCGAGCCCTAGTTAGGATGTAGTTCGTGTTTGTAGGTTTAGGCCTAAGTATACTTGAAAATTTGGAATTTTGTCTTCTCGGTGCCCAAATCAGGCAAACGACCTTGGAAACCCTCTGTCGCGACCCAAAATACCCTCTAGGAGTTAGAGATACTTTAACTCATATAACAAACTATCCTGTGAAAATACACAAGAAAAACATAGCGGAAACGGAATACCCAGTTAGCTGCGGAAGTAAAACATATATTATGTAATCTATTTACATAATTAAGTCTGAACCAACCAAACATAAACAAAAGTGAAGTATAAAGTGGACAAGTCCCACTCTCAAACTATAAGTATACTCTTCCTTTCTCGCTCAATAGTAATCTAGATAGGGCCACCTATCTAGATCTCTATCTTCCTGAGGCTGCAACGGTATAGCCTCCGCTTTTCCATATTCCTCTTCAATCCATGTAACTGGAACAGGATTACAAATATCAAGCGAGTCTGCCGACATAAAAATGTACGGCTGATTATTAAATACTCCGCATATACAAGTTACTAGCTAACAAGTGATAATATCATTGAACATGCAAAGACATAGATACTTAGAAATCCTTAAAGCATAGCTTGCAAAACCAAATTCGTATGAGTTTCCTTTTGAAATCCAAAACATGAGTTATATGACTTCTTATGAGAATCAGAGTCTTATGAGTTCTTAGAGTTCCTTATGAGTTCTTATGAGTCATATAAGCCATTATAATCCATAGAGACTTTGAGACTTAGAGCACTTTGAAACTTATGAGCGTGATTCTTATGAGATCTTAACGTATGACACTTATGCGCTTTTGAGCTTATGAGATTTCTTATGAGCATAACTTTGAGCCAGACCTTAGCACCCATGAAAAGACTTAGACTTGAATATATAAATACCCTTCATCGAATAAATAGAAATGGGGTGCCAAGATCCTTGACCAACCTTCCCGTTGGTTTTATCCAATTTCTTATGAGATTTCTTTGAGCCGGATATGACATATTCATTGGATACACCCTATCCTTGACCAACCCACAGTTTAGCTTTATCAATGCTTTTGAGCTTGGTAGCTTATGAGTTCTTAGAAATCTTATGAATACTTTGATAAATCTGTTCATATGAGACATCATAGAGTCATGCGAGACATGTGAGCATAATAGGCATGGTAAGCTTGGACAATCTTTAAAACATAGAGCATAATCAGAGAGTTCCCATAATAATGATAGTTTACAAACCACATAATTTACACCCAACTCAATCATCCAAACAATTCAAGAACATAGAAGTTTCATGGTTTTTCTTAAAAGAAATAATACAAGTTAGAGAGTAGAATGTATCTACGGTTCAAAAACAGGATCCCTACGGTTTACTCACTATGGAATACTCCTTGGAGGCAAGAGAAAGCTTTGAGAAAGCTTATGGAACAATTTCAAGCTTAGGAAAGCTTGTGGTAGTGAAGATCGGACCTCAGAAGTAAGAGCAACTTCTCCCTTGATCAAAATTGCCAACTCAAGAATACTTGAGAAAACCCAAGCTCTTCTCTCTCTTTTCTCTCAAACTTTCTCTAAAAAACTTCCTCTAAGATTTCTTGTAACCCTAGGCCACAAAATTGGGTCTTTATAGACCCAATTGGGTTGCTAGGAAACACCCATAAAGCCCCCCATGCAAAGTAAGTCAGCCCCAAGGCAAAACAGCACAGAGCGGTCGATAAGCATTCAGTTGACCGGTAAGGATATCGGTCGATCGGTACCCTAAATTTTTACCTATTTTTCCCTTTTCAACACTTAGAGTATTTTTCACTCTTTACTTGCACCCATAACTCAACTAGGGTACTTTACACCCCTTCTTTGAATACCCAACAATCACACAATACCAACACACTTAGGATTATTAATTAATCCTCATTCCATATATAGAATACCAAGGTCACATATAAGACCTTGGTTCAAACAAGCTTAGTGCAAAAGCACTATTCACAACACTATTCACTAGAATAGTGATTCCGAGATCCGGAGTTCTATACTCTCGAACCAATTCCAACACTTAGGTTATGTTGAAATACACACGTTAGAAGAAACCGCATCAAAAACTGAGCCCGGTTAGGATTTGGTGGAAAATTGTAAGTTTAGGCCAAAATATACTTGAAAAGTTTCAATTCGGCCTACTTGTTGTCCAAATCAAGCAAACGACCTCAAAAACCCTCGAAACCAATTCTAACATTTAGGTTATGTTTAAATACACGCGTTAAAAGAAACTGCATAAAAACCCGAGCCTCGGTTAGGATTTGGTGCGTGCTTGCAGGTTTAGGCCAAAGTATACTTGAAAAGTTTGAATTCGGCCTACTCGGTGCCCAAATCGGGCAAACGACCACGAAAACTCTCAAAACTAATTCCAACATTTAGGTTATATTGAAATACACGCGTTAGAATAAATTGCATCAAAACCCGAGCCCCGATTAGGATTTAGTGCGTGTTTGTAGGTTTAAGCCAAAGTATATTTGAAAAGTTAGAATTCGGCCTTCTCAGTGCCCAATAAGGCAAATGACCATGGAAACTCTCGAAACCAATTTCAACACTTAGGTCATATTGAAATACACGCGTTAGAAGAAATCGTATAAAAAACTAAGCCCTAGTTAGGATTTGGTGGAAGGTTCTAGGTTTAGGTCAAAGTATACTTAAGAAGTTGGAATTCGGCCTACTCGGTGCCTAAAACGGGGAAACGACCTCGGAAACTCTCGAAAAAATTCCAACACTTAAGTTACATTGAAATATTGAAATACACGCATTAGAAAAAATCGCATAAAAAACCGAGCCCTGGTTAGGATTTGGTGCACGTTTATAGTTTTAGGCCAAAGTATACTTGAAAAGTTAAAATTTGGGCTACTCAGTATCCAAATCAAGAAAACAATCTCGGAAACCCTCTAAACCAATTCCAACACTTTGGTTATATTGAAATACACACGTTAGAAGAAATAGCATAAAAAACCGAGTCCCAATTAGGATTTGGTGGAAGGTTGTAGGTCTAGGCCAAAGTATACTTGAAAAGTTGGAATTCGGCCTACTCGATGTCAAAATCAGGCAAACGATCTCAGAAACTTTCGAAACCAATTTCAACACTTAAGTTATATTGAAATACACGCGTTAGAAGAAACCGCATCAAAAGCCGAGCCCCGGTTAGGATTTGGTACGCGTTTGTATGTTTAGGCCAAAGTATACTTGAAAAGTTAAAATTGGGCATTCTCGGTGCCCAAATCGAGCAAACAACCTTGAAACCAATTCCAACACTTAGGTTATATTGAAATACATGCCTTAGAAGAAACCGCTTCAAAAACCGAGTCCTAGTTAGGATTTGGTGCAAGTAGATAGGTTTAGGCCAATGAACTAAACTTTTATTTGTTAAACTCAATAAGTATGAAAAATCATTTATTAGTTTTTTTATTTGCATATTAATGATGAAATCCTTAAATTTTATCATTTTGATATTTTAATTATAAATTATATTTTCTTATTTTTGTAGGAGGGAGTCGACAACACACATCTGTCAGTTTTTGGAGCAACGAGAGCGACCCAATAGAAGGGAGCTGCTAGGCAGCCTTAGCATATATTTTTTATTTCACTTTTCAGACATTTTTATGGGCATATATATATTGCAATTATTACATTTTGGACCTTTATTATGACATTTTTATGGGCATGAATTTATATATTGATGGATTATAGTTTAGTATTCAGAAATTGTGTGGATAATTTGAATTTATTTTATAATGTTCATAGGTACAACTAATACAGGTGCTAGGTTTGGGTCTAATGGCCTGGGCTGGGATCATGCCCAGTAAGCTTTGAAATCACTAAAATTTTGGAACCCAGCCGACACTCTTAAGAGTTTTAATATTTTGAATATTTTTATTGGGCCAAATTATTTTATGAGAATATTCCAAAATTTTAGAATTCTGGCTGAAAATAAATCAAATATTTCCTTGTATTTTTATTAATTTTTCTAATATATTTACATATTTTTCATAGATTTTTAAAATGCAAATCACTGTACAAGACTAGGATTAATAAGTTACTCGTTTAAATAGGTTAGCAAAAATGCTTACGGGTCTTAAGTATCCTTACTTTTTAGATTTTCTATTATAAAAGTAATATTTTAGATTAATATATAAAAATTATCATTATAAAAATTAAATAATTGTAATTATCAACTGTCCTAATTTTTCGAATATTCTAATTTAAATAGGTTAGTAGAAGTGTTTAAGGTTTTTAAGTAACCTAACTAGGAACCCTAATAGGGGTGTATTCAAGCTAAGATTGAGCTCATCTTGAATTGTTCAAGCCCGGCTCGATCTCAATTCAAGCTCGAAAAAACTAGCTCGAAGTTGATCAGCTCGAAAAACCTAACTCAAATTGATTCGACCTCAAGCTTAATTCATTTAAAGATTATTTTTATTTTTAAACAATATTAAATAATAATATTATTATTTATTTAATATAAATTATATATTGTATTCAAGCCAAACTGAGCCTCAATCAAGTCTAGCCGAATCAAACAAGGCCTGGCTTGTACTTGGCTTAAACATAGTTTCAAACTCAGCTCGGTTCAATCGAGCCAAAAACTTAGGTTTGAACTTGGCTTCATTTAGCCGAGCCGAGTTGAGCTCTTTTGGCTTGGATACACCTCTAATTATAATAATAGATAAACATCTAATTTAATTATTTTATTTTTTTTGGTTCAAGGGAGGGGGCTAATTAAATTTTCAATCTAGTAACAAAACATTATTTCAAAAAATTTCACAAAGAATATTTTAAAAAATATTCTAATAAACATACACCCTCCGTCTCTTGTCTGAGTGGTAGGGGTGTGGCCTTCCATGGGGGAGGTCTAGGGATCTAATCCCCTTGGGGTAAGGGTTGCAAGAGCCTCAATGTCCCGCTAACTACTAATCGTACTGACCCTATTGATGTATATCGATACCAAAAAAAATAAAAATAAATAAATAAACATCAATTTTTTTATAAATTTAATTAAAATTATAAAAAATAAACCTACAAAGTTTTGGTCAAAAGGGGGGGTGTTTTGCACACCTCATTCATTGATGATAACACTCCAAATTAAAAAATAATAATAATACTTCAAAATATTATTATAATACTAAAAACATTTAGATGACAAAAATACTTTGCTTCTTTTTCTTCACGATAGTCCCTCTCTAACGAAGATTAAGCCTCTCTCTCATCAATGACCCGACAACACCCACCTCTCACTTCTTATCATCTCCAGCCAAAGATGATAACTCATCTCTTTGATCGCGCAAGTTGTGCTCGATGATTGGGGGAGGATTTTGGAGAGGATCTCGCAGACGGATGAGTAAGTTTATTGTTTTAGAGGTTTTTAGTACTAATAGCTGCCATGTGAAAGGAGAGGATGAAAGCAAACACTATAAAATTAGCCAAATCTTCAAAATACAGAAAAGTCTCAAAACACATATATCAGTCCTCAAATTATAATAGAAACCATAGATTGATCATTGAAAAAGACTGCAACCTTAGAGAAATAGAAAAAACAAGAGGAGATCTTAAAATAAATGAAAATCAAAACAAGAAAGATGTAATGGAGGAGCCAAACAAAAAGCAAGTACTTCTCTTCCACTGCGTTGAATCTAACAATTTTGCTAGAAATGTTGCTCCATCTTTCAATCTCTTCCAACCCTCTTTAATTGGTTGCTTTATATTTTCTGATGGGAGTGAGGAGTGTTGACAGTTAGTCTAAAAATATTCACAAATCAGAGCACAATTAGCTACCATTAGCAAAGAAATAAAATAAATAATTATATGATGAATCACTCGAACTGAGAGGTGCTCCAAGAGTCTTTCTTGAAGATAGTCGAAGCTTCCCATTGTGCAAGAGATAAGGCAGCTCTATCTCCGGGATTCAACTTAGCTCGGATTCATCCGGTCTTTCCCTACAAGTTTGCACTACTTGGCGGAAGACGACAGTACCCAACCTCCTTTAGAATGCCCAAATAAATTAATTTTAAATTAAAATTGAATTTATTCACATATTTTAAATTTAACTATATATATAAAATTAATCAAATTAATTTTATTGCATAAAAATTAATTTCAATAAAATTGATTTAATCTCATGATCAAAACGTCCCATAATATGAGATTTTAAAATCGAGTTAAATTATTTTACCAATTAATTCAAAACACTTCTAAATTAAATTATTTAAGTGTTGCAGATTGTCCAAAATTCGCCAGAGTCTCCCCTTTGTATATGCGGTTTCAGGTTGATGGATTAGTCCAATTAAGGACTAATCCTAAAAATTGACGATCCGATCGGATGATCTCAAGATACTAGTCAGTTAGGACGGACCCAAAAGAGTCTGTCCAATTAGTCTAGTCAAGAGACGATCCATTTGGATTGTCAAAAATTAATCTTGAGGTCTATCTAAAAAGACAATCTATTTAGATCAATTAACGGGTCCGAACTAAATAGTCTGGTCCCAAGAAATATATGGCTGATCAATATGGAAGAGAAGCTTCAAAGTATGTCTTAGACCCGCCTTTTGGTACCTCTGCAATAGGGAATTATATTTCTCGGTCTGGAGGTATCTTGCCAGAGCTTACACACCTAAGGATGAACTCTACAAGGCTCTCTTACTCATTTTCTATTTATAGAGTGTGAAGGGACCAAGCATTGAGGCAAATCAATAGTCACACAGTTTGGCTTTAAAGCCCATGACACCATGATCATGGGTTCTGGTATTAACCATCACCCATTAACACACCCATGAACCCATACGTTACAGTATTGAAATATAAAGAAACCAACACTACAATAACCGTTGGACAATAAAAAGTCTCAAGTCCTTAACCGATGTATGCATAGGAGAGTTTGGTCCATATCCCTTCATCACAACCCTTGGATTTCAATCACAACTTGATCCAATGATCCAAATTGATTCAATGGATCAATAAACCAAAAGACTAAGACAATCACTAGTATGTCCCTCATAGACACATTAAATCTTAATTTAATAGTAATAAAATATTATTAATTTATTATTTTAAAATCAAATCAAATCCAACAAACCCCCACTTGATTTTATTTTAAATATATATAGATATATATATGACATTCAAGAATATCATGTGCATACATGAAGGTGTCTTTCGACTTGAACCTCCACTTAGTGCAAACAAATCAAAGATAGCCAAGGAACATAGTGGATAGAACCTTGAACTATGAACCTGAATTGACTAACCGGATCTGTCGCACATACAATCCTTTCAGAGGTTATTTGTACCAAACAGCTCAGCATTTTTACGTCTATGCTTCAATCCTAATTTACTGAGAGCTCTAGAGATAAGCCTCAACTCATAAGAAGTGACGAGGTTCTTACTCTCAGAAAGGTGAGTCTATCAAGAGTGCTCTTGTCACACTCCCACTATTTAAGGCATATAGCACTCATTAAGAGAATTCTTAATAATTCTCAACCTATAACCACAAGATCATCTGTAGGTTGGCAGCTTACAGGTTATGCACTATCCATCACATACAAAGAAGACACATCTCAAAAGAGATTGATAGAAAGAAATATTTTCTTTAGTGATAGTGCTCAATAGTTATTACATATGGGTTTATTTGTCCCGTTGAACCTGAGAGACTCATCAGGTTGGGTTTCCGCCTCATATAACTATTTACAGGCTTTAGTCTCATTTCCTTCGAAGTTTTTATCACAAGGTCTGTGCCAAGGCCCTTGGATAAAGGATCTGCCAAATTTTCTTTGGACTTAACATACTGAACAACTATCTTGCCATCAGTTATAAGACCCCTCACATGATTGTGGTTCTCGCTGTATGCCTTGAGCATTGCAGCCTGGTTGTCACAATAAATTGTGATAGCTGGTACAGGTGTATCCCATATTAGTATATCTACCAATATACTCTTGAGCCATTCTGCCTCTTCGCCTGCTGATGACAGGGCGATGAACTCAGATTCCATAGTTGAATGAGTAATGCACATCTGCTTCTTGGATTTCCATGATATGGCTCCTCCACCCAAAGTAAATATCCAGACCGTTACATATGTGAACTCATCCGGACATGAGTTCCAAGTTGCATCACTGTAACCCTCAAGTACAGTTAGAACTCTCCCAAAATGTATCCCATAAGTTAAAGTACCCTTAAGGTATCTGAGAACTCTAATAAGTGCTCTCCAATGTGTCTCCCCTGGATTACTAGTGTATCTGCACAACATGCCCACTGCTTGGGCAATGTCCGGTCTTGTACAGTGCATGATATACATGAAACTGCCAATCATTTGAGAGTATTCAAGTTCAAATACACTTCTGCCTTCATTCTTGCTTAACTTGATATTGTAATCAACTGGAGTTGGGGCAAGGGAGCAATCGAACTGATGATTAAATCTTCTGAGGAATTTCTCTATGTAATTTGATTGAGATAGAGCAATTCTTTGGTTACTTCTGATGATCTTAATTCCCAGAATTACATCAGCTTCGTCCAAATCCTTCATGTCAAAATTCGACGATATAAACCTTTTAGTGTTCATAATACCTTTCAAATCTGTTCCAAAATCAGCATATCATCGACATAAAGACAAATAATAACTCTAGAATTTTCTCTGAATTTGCTCTATATGCAAATATCACCACTATTTATTTGATAGCTATCGGAGAGGGGAATCCTCCTGAATTTGTCATGTCACTGTTTGGGTGCTTGTTTAAGACCATAAATTAAACGAATTTAATAGTGTATACACTTTTTTTATGATTATTTGGCAGGACAAAACCTTCTGGATAATCCATATATATCTCTTCTTCAAGATCACCATTGAGAAAGGCGGTCTTGACATCCATCTGGTGGATGATCAAGTCATTGATCGCAGCCAGAGCTATCAACAAACGAATAGTGGTCATCCTTGCTACTGGGGCATAGGTTTCGAAAGAATTGAAACTCATTCTTTGTCTAAACCCCTTAGCAACCAGCCTTGCCTTGAACCTATCAACTGTACCATCAGGTTTTAACTTTTTCTTAAAGATCTACTTACACTCAATAACACTGCTTCCAGGAGGAAGATCCACTAAAGTCTAAGTGTTGTTGGACAATATAGAATGCATTTCATCATCTATTGCTTCATTCCAAAATGTAGCATCATTTGATGTCATAGCTTCAGCATAACTGACAAGTTCTTTCTCCACAATGTAAGTGATGAAATCAGGACCAAAATCTTTAGAAACCTTAGTTCTAGAACTTCTACGAGGATCTAGCAAAATAGAAGTTTCAGACTCTTTTCTCTTAGCACTGGACTTCGGATGCACCCCCACTATTTCCAAATTTTTCTTAAATGGAAAAGTATTTTCTAAGAAATCTACATTTATGGATTTAACATAGTATAGGGGGCAGGAGTTTATAAATTTAGAAACAGATATGCTTTGTTTGTCAGAGAGTAACTAATTAGGACACTGTCGGTTTCCCTGGGACCTACCTTAGGCTGGTTAAGGTTAGGTAACCTGGCTTGAGCAAGACATCCCCAAACTCTGAGATATTTTAGATTTGACTTTCTACCTTTCCATAACTCATAAGAAACCATTTTTGATTTTCTTTGAGGTACTCGGTTCAAAATGTGACATGCTGTCAATAAGGCTTCACCCCGCAGGTTAGCAGACGCTCCTGAGCTTGTTAACATTGTGTTTACCATCTCAGTTAAAGTCCGATTCTTGTGTTCAACAATCTCATTCTGTTGTGATGTGTAGGGAGCAAACATCTCATGTTGAATTCTGTTGATTTCACAAAATTTTGTAAATTCAATGTCAATAAATTATCCAACTTTATCGGACCTTAAAATCTTGATCTTCTTTTCAAGTTGGTTTTCGACTTCTGCCTTGAACATTTTGAACTTCTCAAAAGCTTCATCTTTTGTCCATATAAGATGCACATAAGTGAATCTGGATGCATCAACAATGAAAGTGATGAAGTATCGCTTGCCTCCTCGGAATAGAGTATTAATCATTTCACAAATATTGGAGTGAATTAAATCTAGAGTTGTGATGGACCTCTCGACTCCAGGAAACGAGGCTCTATTTATCTTGCACTTATTACAAGCAATACACTTTTCATGTTTATTATTGATATGACATTCGATTAGTGAATTTATCTGCCTGAAATATCTTATTTCTCTTTTGTTATTGCATTAACTATTTTTTAGCTCATCTCCGCCACTACTTCAAGAATTCATCAAGAGTGTGACCTTTCAGTTTTGGTGAGTTACACCAATCTATGTCTACCAATCTTTCTGCAATGCAAAAGTCACTTGATAACAATTAAAATTTAATGAAGTGCATAATACTCTCATATAATAATCCAATAAAAATGGAATAGCAGAAAATATTAAGCATCGAAACATGATAAATCACAAAATAAATTATCTCAAATCTCAATAATATGAAACATCAATATTTATAAAGTATGTCATTTACCCCCATTTGACTGGTAGAGATTCTCTCTTTTCATTATATTACCATTAGCATGCTTCAAAACCACAATAGTGCTATTGTGAATGTACAGTATTCTCTGTTGCCAAAACATATAAAACATGCATTGCTAATAGAACTAGCTAAATAGTAAGACGTCATTAGATATGACCCATGACCAAAATAAAATAATTTGTCAAGCAAGTTGATCAAATTAAAACTACATGACATGTAACAATTTACATATATCAAGTGCTCAATTGATTACGAAATATGCATATAAGCACCCAATTTTTACACCCTGGTTAACCTCCGTTGTCCCCGACCAAACCCTAGTAGCCCTAGGTAGACCGTAACCCAAGCCCTAGGTAGACCAAACCTAAGCCCCAATCTAACCTTAGGCTAACCCTAGCTAAACCCTAGGACTAACCCTAGGTAAACCCTAGACCTAACCCTAGGTCTAACCCTAGCCTAGCCCTAGCCCAAGCCCTAGGCATAAACCCACGGGCTCAATGCTCATTTTAAGCCCAAAACCCAAAAAGAAAATTTAAAAACCCTTTTTTGGCTCAAGCATGGGCCCATTAAGCCCAAGTGGGACCCACACCCTTTTAAAATTCAAATTTTTAGGGCAAAACATTTGTTGCTTTCCCCACATGTGTGGTGGCTAGGCCCAAAGTAGCAATAAAAAAAAAATTAAAAAAAATAAATAATTCAATCAATCAAAAGCCCAAACCAAGACCCATGGCCTTTTAGGGTGGGACCCACCTAAAGAAGAAATTACAAAAAAAAAGAAGAAAATAAAAAAAAAATAATAATAATGATACAAAAAAGATTTGAAAAGTAGTATAATATTCAAAAAAAAAAGAAAGTTTGATTGGGCACCAACCTCATGTGGTAGGGCCCACATGCGGTTGGGCCCAAATCGCAAAACCCATGCAAACCCAAACCGTAGCAACCAAAAAAAAAAAAATTTCAAAACAAAAGTACTGTTCATCGTCTTCTTCAAGAGGACGATGACAGTCCTGCTCCCGATCTCCCTCTTGGCCGAATCTCCTACGTCCCCTCCAGTTGTCCCCCATGCCTACCCTGATCCTTATCCATTCCACCATCCTTATCATTCCCTCTTCCCCTTTAAAACCCACCATAGCAGCCACAGTTTGAGGAGGATTTAAAAAAAAAAAAAAAAAAATTTACAGTCCAACTCCCTTCTTATCCACCTGACTACCTCTCTATCCAGGCTTGGACATAACCTTAGAAAGGTCTCAGGCACCTCCCATAAGCTCCCCTCAGGCGTCACTACAACACCGTCACAGCCATTGTATCAATAGACCCGATTTTTTTGAGAAAAAATAAGAGAGAGGAAGAGAGATCCACCCCTTACTCCAGCCTTATCCCTTCATTTAGGAAGATTTCTAGACCACCTAGAATCCCCTACCAGCTACTCTGACCCCCTTTAGTCCATCACAACCTCCCAACACCATCATCTTCGCCACTGTAAAAAAAAAATTGAATAGATTTTTTTTTCCTTCAGTAATTCTGAGTAGTCTTGCCCACTCCACCTGGACCCCCTCCACTCCATTTCAGGCGATCCTTAGTCCTCCAAGGCCTGTCATCTTCGTCCACCAGGCTCGCCTTCATCACCGCCACCTGTAGCGCCACGCTCCAAGAACTCGCCACTGTCGTCACCGTAGCAGAAGGGTATACTTCCCCCCTCTTTTTTTCGGCTGCTATCCTCATTGTAAGGGACCCCTGGTCCCATTCCAGGGGTCCCATTTGTTTTTTATTTCTTTAATTTCAGTAGTTAAAAAAAAAGACTGGGCAGGGGGGGTCTCCCTTTGTTGCGTGGCCACAGGCACCACCACTCCCCACCATGACGGCCCCTCCCTAAGGGTCTAGAGGGGTCCTCAATCCATGAGGAACCCCCTCTAGACTCTCATTGCTCAAGCACAGCCCAAAAAAAAAAAGTTTTTTCAAAAAAAAATCTGAGAAAATATCAGTTCGGATAGCCGCATGTAACTGCGATTTAATCGTGGTTAGACCCGGCCTTGGTCAAAACCAAGGCCATGGTTAGACTCCCCACACATTGGGGTACCTCCTTGTGTAATTATAGCCTTTAACTCGCCCGTTAACCATAGTTAAATCGACCCCAAAGTGGGGTCGACAGTGTGAAAATATGTGCGATGGGATAACTTTGGACCTCTGTGGGGCCCACATACGGTCTCCTATTGGGCCCCACAATGGCCCAAATTATTCCTCTCACAGCAGGCTTTGCAACCTTAGTCTCGGATTCCCCGGGGTTGAGCCAATCAGCGGAAAAATCGCCGCAAACTTTGCCAAAAAATCTGTTTGGTTGTTTTTTAAAAATCGTCATTTTATGTGATGTGCAACGAGGCAACTTTGGGCCTCTGTGGGGCCCACACCAGTCCTCCCCTTGAGCCCTACAAAGGCTTAAAACGATCACTGGACTTCAGGCTACCCACTGGTAGTCTCGGTTTTCCATGGTTCCCACGTTAACCATGGTTAAACCCTCCTCAACTGTGGTTAAAAATGTAATATTTTTTTGGGTTTTTTTTGCATTTGCTGGACTTTGTGGGGGCCCAGACCGGGTAGGAGGCTATTCTAGGCCCTACTATGGGCCCTGAGCCCACTCTTGACCCCAACCGTACCCTTAACCATGATTAAACCCACCCATGGTTAACAATTAACCATGGTTAAGTGGCCAATGACCTAGCAAAATTCTGGAAAAATCATTAAATATTACATGGAATCCAGAAATATCTTTTGTAACATTTTTTGCTTTGGTTAAGACCCTTAATCAGGTTAACCCTAATTTTGACTCTTAACCATGGTTAAAAAAATCGTTAACCGAAAAAATCTGGGAAAATGTTCAAAAAATCCAAAATATTAGGAGAAACCCAAAAATGGTCTCTTTTGACCATTTAACTCTGGTTAGTACCCCTAACCATGGTGACCTCTCCTCCTTAACCGCGGTTAAGCATCCTTAACCATTGAAAAAAATCTGAAAAAATTCCAAACAAATCAGAAAAATTCAAAAAGACCAAAAATACTGAATTTGGACATTTTAATTATGGTTAGCACCCCTAACCATGGTTAATTATCTTTTTAACCCCGGTTAGCAACTCTAACCCTTGGTGAAAACACCCTTGGCCTACCGGGCCTAATCTAGGCCTACCGGGCCACACCTTAGCCTACCGGGCTTCACCCTCGGCCTACCAGTCCCACCCCTATTCGATCGGACTTACCTTAGGCCTACCGGGCCCAATACCAAGGACTTGACCAACTCGGTCAACAACCCCTAACCTCCCGGCTAGACCCTAAGCCACCCTTGGTGCGCACACACACACACACCCCTAGCTTTGGCACGGGCTCATATGCCAGAACTACGCTCGGTCTGATCTCACCTCTATATGAGTACGTAGGCAGCCCAACCCGAGTTCGACCCTAGTTTAGGATTTTCTTCTTCTTAGATTAGCATTCTCTTAAATACTTGAGGCATTTGATTAACATTGAGATTAATTTGGCTTAATCCTAGCAAGTAGGGAACCACTGAAAAGTGGAAGTGCCGGGGTGCCTAACCCCTTCCCCGGACTTAACTGAACCTCTTACTTTTATCTCAGACTGCAGACCAAGACCTTATCCAAATCCTGGGGACTTATCCATGCCGAATGAATAGGTGGCGACTCTATACTCATCCGTGAGATGCAAGCCAGGGTTTCCCCGAAACCCGCGCTCACAATGCAAACTGTACAAAGAAGTGTTGCAAGCCGATTATGGTAGAAATGAGTACCAATAAAGTAGCAGATAAACTGAGTATATACAAGAAATGCATACTAATATGCATACATAATTTCATATAAATTTGTATACCAAAATGCATACAAGATTTTTAAAAGAAATTATTTAAATCTTATTAGTGTTTAGGTGATGTCATCATTACCAATATTATTTACAATAAGTACCATTGGCATATAGAAACATGATCACAAGCATCAATATAGGTAAGCCATATCCTTTCAATGACAATACACATTATATTAATTACATCGGTGCTATTAAATAAAAAGAAGCTCATATGACCGTAGGGCACTCTTTGAAAGAAACCATTCTCAATTTTGTTATAGTAGCAATAAGAGAATGACTATATCTTCAAATTGTTGACGGTTAGTCTAAAAATATTCACAAATCAGAGCACAATTAGCTACCATTAAAAAAGAAATAAAATAAACAATTATATGATGAATCACTCGAAATTGAGAGGCGCTCCAAGAGTCTTTCTTGAAGATAGTCAAAGCCTCTCATTGTGCAAGGGATAAGGCAGCTCTCTCTCCGGGATTCAACTCAGCTCGGATTCATCTGGTCTTTCCCTACAAGTTTGCACTACTTGGCGGAAGACGACAGTACCCAATCTCCTTTAGAATGCCCAAATAAATTAATTTTAAATTAAAATTGAATTTATTCACATATTTTAAATTTAACCATATATATAAAATTAATCAAATTAATTTTATTGCATAAAAATTAATTTAAATAAAATTGATTTAATCTCATGATCAAAACGTCTTATAATATGAGATTTTAAAATTGAGTTAAATTATTTTACCAATTAATTCAAAACACTTCTAAATTAAATTATTTAAGTGTTGCAGATTGTCCAAAATTCGAGTCCAATTAAGAACTAATCCTAAAAATTGACGATCCGATCGGATGATTTCAAGATACTAGTCAGTTAGGACGGACCCAAAAGATTCTGTCCAATTAGTCTAGTCAAGAGACTATCCATTTGGATTGTCAAAAATTAATTTTGAGGTCTGTCTAAAAAGACAATCTATTTAGATCAATTAAACGGGTCCGAACTAAATAGTCCGGTCCTCAAGAAATATCAGTCCACATAAAATGGCTGATCAATATGGAAGAGAGGCTTCAAAGTATGTCTCGGACCTACCTTTTGGTACCTCTGCAATAGGGGATTATATTTCTCGGTCTGGAGGTATCTCGCCAGAGCTTCCATGCCTAAGAATGAACTCTACAAGGCTCTCTTACTCATTTTCTATTTATAGAGTGTGAAGGGACCAAGCATTGAGGCAAACCCAATAGTCACATGGTTTGGCTTTAAAGCCCACGACAACATGATCATGGGTTATGGTATTAACCATCACCCATTAACACACCCATGAACCCATACGTTATAGTGTTGAAATATAAAGAAACCAACACTACAATAACCGTTGGACAATAAAAAGTCTCTAGTCTTCAAGTCCTGTACCGATGTATGCATAGGAGAGTTTGGTCCATATCCCTTCATCACAACCCTTGGATTTCAATCACAACTTGATCCAATGATCCAAATTGATTGAATGGATCAATAAACCAAAAGACTAAGACAATCACTAGCATGTCCCTCATAGACACAGTAAATCTTAATTTAATAATAATAAAATATTATTAATTTATTATTTTAAAATCAAATCAAATCCAACAAGGAGAATATCTCCATCAAGGTTGATGTTGGGGGGTGGAGGTAGTGAGAAGGCTACCAGCATCTTTGATCGGAGATGAAGAAAGAAGAAGAGAAGTCTCACCGGTATTGCCAGAACCAAAACGAAGATGAAAGATGCATTTTTGTCATTTTAACTTCTTTTGGTGTTTATTTAAAGAGATTAACTATAAACAAGAGCTCCGATTAAATAGTCAATGGTATTTAAAGAGATTAACTATAAACAAGAGCTCCGGTTAAACAGTCAATGGAGCAACCTAGAAATTGCCTTGAAAAGTGTTAGTTTGGTAATTATAACACAAAGAAAATGGTATTTTTTAACAATACATTTTTTTCCATAAGAGCATTCCTAATAGCCTCGCCAAATTGTACTCACCAAAATAGCTAAAAGTCACATTTTTCTATTTTGGCTATCCATTTTTTTAAAACACTCCTAACAGACCAATTTAACAAAAAAGAAAGGGAGAGAAAAAGATTATTTTATTATTTGTGCTATAAAAAAAGAAGGGAGAGAGAGAGAGAAACATTGGTTTGATGAGTACTGTACACTCACCAAACCAAAATCATTATTTTGATAAGGCTACAGGAGGCCCTTTTTTACAATTTTTAGAGCTTTGGCTCATCAAAATAATTAAAAAGTTATTTTGGTGAGGCTGTTAGGAATGCTCTGACTAGCCATTCTCAAGGCAATTTTTTAGTTGCTCCGGTTGACTATTTAATTAGAGCTCATGTTTATAATTATTCTCTTATTTAAAAGTTTTAAGTATTTAATTTTTAATTAGAGGTGTAGTCATAAAAGAATGGGGTGCACGTAACACTACCCAAATAAAAGTTCAGAATTTTGGTCAAAATTGTGATCCCAAAATAATAGAGATATCGATTTCGGTGGCTGGACCAGAACCAAAATTTTACCGAGATTAAAAACCATGAAACCCAGTGAAGACTGATTTGGGTGCAAATTTGCCCTAGCTTCTATCCCATTTTGCAGCCCTAACTTTATCCATGTTATTTGGGATCAGCAATCCAAGTCCTTCCTTCATCTGGCCTTGATTCTAGCTAGCTACGCAACAGAGAGCACAACATTTGTAGAGTTTAAATGTTATAATTGCTAATAACGGCATTATGACCATCTAGGTTGGTAATCTATTGCAACGGATTTCCTTTGGCAGATGCTCGAGTATTATAATCGAGCATAACCTCTTCAACTAACACATGGTGATAAATAGGAGGAGAAAATCAAAATATCAAAGGTTGTCTCTCTCCAATAAATTGATAATTTGATTTTCTCCCTCTATCTATCTCCACAAGTAGACTGAAAAAGCTATGCCCGAGTATAATACTCGGGTTTCTGCCAAAAGAAATCAATTGTTGTAATTCATTAAACAATGCTGGTTGTACACTTGTCTTGCTACAAATGGCATAGTTTATTTCTCACAAAAAGGAAATTAGGGATCGAGTCCCTTAAGAGTGAGGGTGGCTGTTAATATCTCCACTCACTAACTAGAACATATAAGCCGGGGTTGAGGCCTAACCCTGTGACATGTACCAAAATAAAAAAAAAATAACAGCCCTTATAACCAGCTATCCACATAATAATTGCAGGGTTATATCCTTATCTAAGACATTAACAATATTTTAATAATATCTATTATTCTTGATAAATGCATTTTAATTTTTTTAAAGAAATTAATAAAAGCTTAGAATGACTAGTGGCTTTTATTACCCCTTATTTTGTTTAGAGTAATGTTTTAATTTCCATACTTTTTTTTGTGAAATTATGTTTATATGAAATTAGTAATTAAATTAATAAATTTGTAGCATATCAGCCGCCTTATCCCACCCCGAGAGAATGAGTCTATCCCTATCATTAGAATGGTCTCACCCATTTTAAATTATAAAATATAGGATTTTGTATGACACTTGTTGATCCATCACAATCCTGTTTTAATTTTAATTTTAATTTACTTATTTCATACTTTAATTATTTTTCTCCCGTTTTATTTTTATTCTCTTCCATTATTCCGTCGCTGGTCGGGTTGTTTTCTTGCACTTTCAAACTGAACCAACAAACATTCTTAGCAGCCAGTTTGCAGCAAAAGCAAATTGCTATAAGTAGTTTGAATTGAACGTAGAGAGTCCTTTCTCAAAATAAGGATTTACATAATGATAGCACATCATCTACAAGAAAATTGATTTTTAGCTATGGACAATAAAACCGTCCTACATTATAGTTATAGCGACGGAAATATAAACGTCGCTAAAATTCTCCCGCTACAATTCAATTTATTAATTTGTAATAAAAAATAATAATAGCGTATTAATTAGTGACGGTTATATACGATATCATCACAAACGTGGCCATAGCTATTGTATTAGAGCATTAGTAACGAAAATATATCCGTCAATAAGGCTCTAATACAATAGGGATCCCTATCCCAATCAAAGTCAGGATTTCATTCTTCAGTAACTGAAAATATTTTCCCTTTTCATGATCTTACCCTGATGCTACCCTTACATCCATAATCACAACTTGAAGATTGTGAAGACTTCTTAAGTAGTGTATTGAAGTAGATTTGGCTTATAACCATCATATTTTGTCCGCCATTAAATGTTAGCAGGTCAGAACAGAAATTCTTCAAGATCAATAATGAAGTTGAAACTACCCCAGACGATGGCCAAATTAGATTTACTTATTGCTTGTTAAACGGATTATTCGAATTGAAGAGTAGAATTCCTTCCTAGTAGTTGTCATTGTAAGAGGATCGCCTGTTAGGGTTTTTTCTTATTAAATAAAAACCCATGTGGTCTGGCGCAATCCTCAGTTTTCAAAACTCGGATTGTATTGCTGTCAATAGAGAATGTTAAGGATAATGGGTCCCACTAAAGAGATGTGATCAAACAGGGACTCTTTAAGTGTTATTAAAGCTAACAACATGGTCAGGGTTGGCGACCGTTAGATTTTTGGTGTGATCCCTCTTAACCTTTGGATCTTATGATGGGTAGGGTTCCAAGGGTATATAAAGCAAAGAGGGGGTCCCTCTTTTCTCTTACGTCAATTGGAAGCCCCATTGAATCAGACCTAAGGAGAAAAGAGAAGACTCTCTCATCCCTCTCAAGCGCCGAGAAACCCAGTATCACACCGTGAAGGGAATAGGGAAATTCCAGCGAAAGGTATGAGATTATTAATTTTAATCTGTGTCCCCTTTTGATTATGAATTCTAGAAAAGTTTATCGCATGGTCTAGATCCAGTATTTGAATAATCTTGTTTTGTTTTAACATTATTATTCTTGAATCCCAACAATTGGTATCAGAGCACAGGGTTGACCTTGTGATTAATTTTTCTTAATAATCAAATATAAGTGGGTTTTATTTTCGGATCTAAATAATCAATTTTTTTTTATTGATCTTGTGATTCGGATTTAAGGAAAGTAAAAAATAAAAATTTAAAGGTAAATAAGATAAAGAAATTGATTTTCGGATTTGATAATCAATTTTTGTATTTCCGAATTAAGTTGAATAAATCCGAGTGATTCCGTTTTAAAAAAAAAAAAAAAAAAAAAAAAAAAAAAAAAAAAAAAAAAGGAGGTTTTTTGGCTGTTTTTGGTTGGACGGCGATTCCGCCGCCGTCCGTCACCGGAGAACGCTGCTGGAGGTGAGGTTTTGATCGCCGGTGGGTGGCCGTCGGTTTGGCACCGGCGGCAGCCGGAGAGGTGGCCGGTAGGGTCCCCAAGAAGGAGAAACCGTATACGGTATTTAGGGTTTTTAAATAAAAATAAAAAAAAAAAAATAAAAAATAAAAAACAGTCCGGGTTGAGAAGAAGGCTTTACGAGGGTCAACCCGACCCTGTAACCCGAACCTACACCCGATCCATAGGTTCTGACCCAACCCGAAACCGAATGGTTTGACCCGACCCGATAATTATGGAGCACAACACGACCCGATTATACACAGACCTGGTTAACATGGACCGAACCGGATCGACCGGACCGGGTGCTGATCCGAACCGGATCGCTGACTGAACCAGACCGATGGCTGAACCAACCGGACCGAACCAAGGCCCAGACCGGACCGCGTGACAGCGTCGAACCGCGCGCGTGACGCGCAGAACGCGCGTGAGCCAATTCAGTGCGCGTGCAGCACACCACCCGCGCGTGATGCGCACTTCTAGCTGCGCGTGACACTTGCAGGGAGTGTCCCCTGCGCGTGACACGTCCCTAGGACACGTCCAGGACGAGTGTCCGACCTTTCCTGAGGTTTTTGGGTGTTCTGATTCCGTTTTTGGGGTCCATTTTGACTTCTGAGCACTGTAAAGAGCTGTTTTAGTGCATGAATATGATTTTCATATGGTTTTGACATTAAATAAAGGAAAAACTTGATGATTTTACCCAAAATTAATATCAGGAATTAAAGTTAGATCATCCTATGAGGTTTAGGTTTGATCTGTAAGGCGTTCGTTCGAATGGTCATAACCAAAGTAGGTTAGATTGTCTTGCCCAAAGGTGACCGTCCTATAGAAGTTATGGTTATTCGAATTTAGGGATTTCAATCTCTTTAAGATCGCGAGTTTGCACTCACCTACATTGAATAGCTAGTCTTGCCCAAAGGTGTCTAGGGACTTCTTGTAGACTGAGTGGGGTAGAATGATTTGTGCGTGGCGGTGAGAGAAGGATAACCCTCTTGCCCAAAGGTGTGGAAGTGTCCTAATCAATCCAATACGTGATAGATCAGTTCTGTGCGCGACTATTGTCGCCAATTGGGGGGTGAATTGCATGTCGAAATCTCTTGCCCAAAGGTGTGATTAGATGATGCGCCCACCTGTCCCGTAAAGTGGAAGTAAGCAATTTTAAAGTAAACCACTTTAGCTATCCGGCTTAACCCCAAGACCGGATTAGAATCATAAAGCTTAAATAAAGTCATGCAAGGACAAGTATAAAGTAAATTATTATAATTTGTGCAATAATTTGTTAGATATACCATAACATAGTAAAACATTGACATTTTCAGATATGGATGGGTCTGTTGTTCAGAAACATTTGACTGAGATTGAGCCTCTGAATGGTTCAAACTATAGTTCTTGGAAGATGCAGCTAGATATAGTTCTGGGTTGCCTTGATTACGACTTTGTCCTATTTGAGGAAAAGCCGGTTACTCCCACTGCTGAGTCTTCAGATTCAGATAAGTCTTTGTATTCGAAATGGGAGAAGGCCAATAGGATGGCCATGATGATCATTAGGGCTTCTGTTCAAGAAGCCATCAGAGGTGGTATTCCTGCTGCTGATACTGCTAAGGTTCTTCTTGAGACTATCAAGAAACAATTTATGGGATCTGTTAGGTCTCGTCAGTACAGTTGTTTGACTCAGCTGATTTCATTGAAGTATGATGGTGCTGGAAATGTTCGGGAGCACATCTTGAAGATATCTAAGTTAATTATCTCTCTTAGAGAGCTTGGGTTGACAATTGAGGATGACCTCATGGTGCATTTGGCTGTAGCCTCACTTCCAGAATCATTTGATGCTTTTAAGGTTAATTATAGTGCACAAGATAGGAAGTGAGACTTGCATGAACTGATAGCTGTGTGTGTTAGTGAGGAAGAGCGCTTGAAGTGTGGGAAAGCTGAGTATACGAACTTGGCTGTGAATTCTGGTAGTAAGAAGAATTTTAAGAATAAAGGGTTCAATAAATCTAATTCACAGAATTTCTGGCAAGGACAAAATTCAGGACAGAGTTTAGGTCATAATTTAGGACAGAGTTCGGGACATCAATTTCAGGGAAATGATAATACTGAGGAACTAGAGGAGATTGAGTGTTTCTTCTGCAAGGGGAAAGATCACATGAAAAGAAATTGTTTCAAATATAAGGATTGGTGCAGGAAGAACAAAGGAGTTCATTCATCGGCGAAGCGCCAAGGCTAATGAGCTGCTGATTTTTGAAGAACTCTACACCAATAGTATTAGAGGTTGTTGGAACTTGCTGATTAGTATTAGACTTTGTTTCTGGTTTTTACTATTAGATGTTATTTTCATTGTGCCGTTGTTTAGGCGAGATATTATTGGAATGGATATAGTTTAATTTTATCCTTGAGAGGAGTACACTCTCCATCAGACATATTTTTCAGACAGTTGGTCGTAATATATTAATAGATGATCTTTATTAGTTAAACTTGGACTCGTATTTTATATCATTCTTGTTGTATGTTTGTTAACATCAGACATATGTTGAGGTCAGTGGGAGCATGTTTGTAAGTTATAATTTGGATATTAAGATTACCAAAGATCATATTTCTAGACGTTTGGAGTTATCTCATAGGATTTCAGTTTGGTTTACAAGAGATATATCGAACTAGAAATTTAAAAGTTATTCAGACTCTAATTTTTGCTTGATTTCAAGATAATTTGAAATCCTCATCAGATTCTGTGTTGTTGCATGTTTGGATTATGAACCCATTAAGTAAAGAACTCTCCACCAGAAATTTTTTAAAGAACTTATCACTATTATGGAACCTTTTAGAATCGTTTGATTCTTTTATTTAGTGGGAGTATTGTTCATTGTTTTATATTTCAGACATTTATATAATATACATGTCATTGTTTTACACTCTCAGATATTGATATGTTATGGTTATGCAAATTAAATAATTGATGCATCATTTGATTATAGTCATGTAATTGAACTGCACGTGCAAAAGGTAAAGACATCAAGTGATGGACTTCACATGACGGATGTCATTGATGTCAGGTTTGCCCGAGAGCCTTGCACAAAGCTCTCAAGTTGCTTGGGCTGAACATGGTTGGGCACCATGTTTGAGGCCTTCATTCTGGATACAAGGTGATGGACTTCACATGGCGGTTGCCGTAAAGTATCGGAATGACATGCATATGCTTAAATGCATGTAGCGTGGACAATTTTTGGATGTACACATTTTTGATCACATAAGGTTGTGTATAGTCCATATCACACCATACCTTGCCACCATAAAGAACCGCTCTGAAACATTAGTATTACTAGCTGTTTGACCATGAAGTGGCTTGTATCATAGTAAATGAACACTAATAGATGCTAAATGCTTCCATGATCACCGTTAGTGGTGCTTTTTAATCAAAGTGACAGTTAAAGAACACTTAATTCTCGACAGCAATGTTTTTCAAAATTAAAAGAGTGGCCACTCATGTTTTTAAGGTTGTTAAATCCGAAGAGTCATTTTATTTTATTTAAGGATTGCTTGGACCAAGTGGGAGATTGTTAGGGTTTTTTCTTATTAAATAAAAACCCATGTGGTCTGGCGCAATCCTCAGTTTTCAAAACTCGGATTGTATTGCTGTCAATAGAGAATGTTAAGGATAATGGGTCCCACTAAAGAGATGTGATCAAACAGGGACTCTTTAAGTGTTATTAAAGCTAACAACATGGTCAGGGTTGGCGACCGTTAGATCTTTGGTGTGATCCCTCTTAACCTTTGGATCTTATGATGGGTAGGGTTCCAAGGGTATATAAAGCAAAGAGGGGGTCCCTCTTTTCTCTTACGTCAATTGGAAGCCCCATTGAATCAGACCTAAGGAGAAAAGAGAAGACTCTCTCATCCCTCTCAAGCGCCGAGAAACCCAGTATCACACCGTGAAGGGAATAGGGAAATTCCAGCGAAAGGTATGAGATTATTAATTTTAATCTGTGTCCCCTTTTGATTATGAATTCTAGAAAAGTTTATCGCATGGTCTAGATCCAGTATTTGAATAATCTTGTTTTGTTTTAACATTATTATTCTTGAATCCCAACATCGCCAAGCTAGAATTCTCCAACATGAGTCTCTAAGGTAGTTTGTCCCATATCAGTTATTAGTCCTAGCAGTCTACTACTGAAGTGGTTTCGGCTAAGCAATAAATAAATATGAAGATCCTATCGGATCCGTACATATATGTGAAGTTCTTAGCTCTTCACAAATTGAACAAATCACACTAAGAAATATGTACAATTATCATAATAACAAAACTGTCATCAAATAGAATTGAAGTTCATTTTAGCAATCCATGATGTCTTAAACATGTCAAATAGCTATGTAACTTCATTTCCTGCCTCTGAGATCACTACGTCTTTTTTACGAGCGCCCAAAGTTTCGATGTAGTGATCTCAAATTTGTGTAAATTGACGAAAATAGACTGATGTTACATTATTATCCAAAATTACCTAATTCATTACCTACTATGTTGAACCATAACCAATTTGTGTACAATTCGTTTCAGTCCTTGAAAATTAATTAGTAAACATCGAATTTGTCCTCAATAGTTCCGATTCGACGAATTTTCTCTCTAGGTTCCGTGATTTTGTTTTCCCAATGAATTTGTACTTTGGATTCAGTGAATTTTTTATTTGGATTCGCAAATTTTTTAAAGTAAATATTTATCATATATTTACTTACATGTTTAATATATATATATATATTATAAAATATTTATTTTTTACATGCTTAAGTAAGCAAATCTCTAGTATGATGATGGTAAATAGTTACATGTATATATTTTATTTAAATGTATTATGATGAAAAATGGTACATGGTTACATGATAAATGAATATATAAGCGAACAAAACTAAAGAACTTAAAGCTATGTTTGGTTGCTGAGAAAATAGATGAAAACATGGAAAAGAAAAGAAAATTTTGGATTTCTAATACAATTTTTAATTGTGTTTTGTCTAATTTTCTTTTCTTTTCCATGTTTTTACATATTTTCTCGGCAACCAAACATAGGGTAAGTGAACCGAAAAATGAATTATCCCATCCTATCCCTAGCACACTGGATTCACTCTAGAGTGACGAACTGTGAACCCAAATTCGAACTGAGTGAACAGTCGAAACAATTAACATTGCTATTAACTTCATTTGGATGCTTTCATGCGCCATCAACTTCTTGTAGTTTGTATCCTTTGACGACTGTTATGATAAAATTGGACGTTTTGTTTAATTCAAGCTGAGCAATAGACCCCTCCTCGGCCGAGAAGGGGACTATTCCTTCTTGCCATCACAAAGCTCCTTTGAACTATGATTAACAAGCTTTAACTCTTGTGGTTAATTTAAATAAAATTCTAAAAACCAAGGTTAGATTCTTTAACCCTAATGGTTAGTGAATTCTAACTTCTTGCCCTCTTTGTCACCTCGAGGAAGAAACCCAATGGCATTTATTTGCAACGTGTGAAGTGACTAAACGGTTTTGGTTTGCTTCTCCCCTCACTATTTGATCAGACTTATTTAGGATGGTTGCCTAAATGACAGGTAATTAAGTCAATCATTTGATCTATTTTTTGTATTCATTAAACAGCCACATGCGTTTCACTACTGTATATAAAGAGAGAGAGAGTCTTATTATAAAATCCAATAGTGTATATATATATATATAGAGAGAGAGAGAGAGAGAGAGAGAGACAAACAGATTTACCAAAAACAAAAGCGAGAGAGTGTCTTATTATAAAATCCAAACTATGATATTTGACCACCTTAACTCATTATAGATATTAGATAAAATAAAGTTATTGGAGCAAGGGGAACATCTCAACAATAACAATGGCATATTTTCTGGCCCCAATCCTTGCAGATCCCACCCTTTGCACAGCCAGTCAGGCAGTAATTGTTGCAATGATCGTTGTCTTCCTGAACATTCGGATCACAATGAAATTGCACGGTTTCACAGCATTTCTGGGCATCTCCAATGTCTTTTAACACAACCAAAACAAATGTTAGTACTAGTATAAGAACAAACTAAAAATAGTACTTCACTGTTTTTTTTGCTAACCTGCGCAAACGATGAGGAACACGATAAGGAATGTCACTGCTGCAATCTTTGCCATCACTTCCTCCTCCCAAATTAATTAATATTTGTGTTTGTCTATAAAATTGCTTTAATCGTTCTTGTCATATATATAGCTAATTACCATCTAAATAAAGAAATTTAGAACAATGAATGCTTTTAATTTCACCATTATAAATCAATATCTTGTGTCCATGAAAATCCACCTCAATCTTCCTTGTTCTTTTTACAGAGTTAAATATGGAAATCTATAATAATCTACTTTGATTTCACCTTTATAAATCACTCTCTACCTTAGTATACAAAATTATTGTATACTCATGATTTCCTATGGCAAGTCTGGCTGGCTTTTACATCATTATACCACGTGTCACAACATCATTTGATCAACTTTAAACTCTAGGGTTGATGCTGCCCAACCTTAGTTTCTATTAAGGATAATTGCTTTTGTATGGACAAGGGACAAATGGCATGATTATATGAAAGTCACGGACACAACAAAAACGATGAAAACCACATACATTATACGATGTTATTTAATTATTTTACAGGACGTACCATGGGGCAGGGGTAGCGGCCCTTTCTAATTTGTTAACAAGTGTATAAGAAACATGATCTAATGATTCAATTAACAGTAATAGTCAAACATGGATGTCAATGATTGCTTATCAAGGGATGTTGATCAATATAAGGTGAGTTGTAGTTTGAATTCTTTGAGGGAGGACTTAAAAGGCCCGTTGTGATATATCAGAACATGTATTATTCCAAAATGGCATTCAAGGGCCCCTTTAAAAGAAAATTTCATTTCTCTTACCTTAATTTTAAAGAATTGGACAAAATGAGACCCATTGTTACATGCCATAATGGTGGCTAGAGTTTTGATTTAAAATGATAATATTATCCTTAGATTAAGTAATATTTCTTCAAATAACCTATTTCCCTTGTCAATTGAAGTAACCTATCTCAATGCTACTAGTGAGAAGCAAATCAAGGGATGTAAGTTCTTATTATTGATTTTTTGTTGACATTGAGAATGGTATGTAAGGGATAAAGAAAGATAAGTTATTCATTGACAATGAACTGCGATTATTTGAAGAAATAATACTTAATCTAGGGACAATATTGATACAAATCAAAATCTTAGCCACCATTAACATTAGGTCTCTATCTGTCTAAATCTTCAAAATAGATGTTTGAGAAAGGAAATTTTTCATAGAGGGGCACTTTGATATGTAATTAACCCTTATTTTAAATAGCAGACCGGTTTGGATTGAGGGTTCCTGGTTGGGATGTGAAAATATTGATGTTAGGGAGGTCCAGTGTTAGTCACCCTCATGCACTCTCTTCTTCTTTTGTTTTTTTTTTTTCCTTTTTTTTTTTGAGCGAAGGGAAAAGAATTTTTGTTATAGGTCTTTGCAAGCCCCACCAGAAAATCCTTGTCTTATTGCAAAAAAAAAAGAGTATAATAAGGAGAGAGTCGCGCTAGCGCTAGCAAAATCCATTGATGTTTTCATATGAGAGATGGCTAATGCTTAGTTTCCCCCACAGAGTAGAAGAATAGCAATTTACGCTATCTTAGGTCATACATAGTTCGCAATCAGGTTAGTCGACTTGAGACTCAGCCAAGTCGGATCACTAGGTCACACACCCGGTCCTAGTCACGAGGATTCAATCATCTTAATTTGGCCTGAAACTAATCTAGTTTAGCCACACATTATGGGGGTGACAGCAGCCAGGATGATTAACTTAAGACTCGGTTTATCAGCCATTAGTTTCTCACATTTGTTGACAGCTAAATTCAAAAGGCCATGAGTTAGCCCAAACCACTCTCAAAGTCAAAGCTTTTTGTTAGGTCTTCACATTGGACTAAGTTGGGCCTATCTTGCCCAGTCCGTGTTAAGTGAAAGTTGGGTCAATCCTTGATAGAGCTACATTAGACTTGGTCTCTATTTTGGGCCTAAATTTTGAGTTTGGGTTGGGTTCAACCTCTGGCCTCCCAGATTTTCGCCATTTTGTGATAAATTTGAAAAGCTAGAAATGAAGCTATTTTTTTAAGGGACCACCCCGAATCCCATAGAAACTCTTCATCGGATAATTCATGCTACTTCTGAGATGGGGAGATGGTGCAGCAATTGGTAATATTCAAGCAACTGGAGTTGCGGCTGTGGTTTGAAATCATAAGGGGTGTGTCTTGAAATCCTGTAGAAAACCTCTAGTGGGAGGTTCTGCTAGACAAGCCAAAGCGGAGGCTATTAGACTCGGACTCTTCCTGATAAAAGCTCACAAGTGGAAGAGGGTGATTATAGAGTCGGATGCAAAGTCTCTAATAGACCTTCTGAACGATTCATCTCATGAGGGTCACTGGGAGTTGCATGCTATCTTGTCTGACATTCAAACTATGAGGAATCAATTTGGAAGGGTGGAGTTTCAGTTTATTCCCCGCAAAGTCAATTCTCTTGCTCACAACCTGGCTCAGAAGGCCCTTAATGAGTGCATCTTCTTTCTTCCTATCTCGGGTCACCCTATCATTGTAATGGGTCTCCTCATGTAATTTTTGTTAGACATATATGCCCATAAAGCCATTCTGGAATTGTATTTATTTATTTTAATCAATAAATGCAGATTTTACATTCATACATTGTCTTCTACATTGGGTAATATATCAAAAGTATCTCATTGGATCAGACTACTTTGTCCCTTAGGTAACATTGTAGGAAAACCATCCAATTAGTTGATAACTGATTGCTAAGGAGATATGGTTTTTCCAGTTCCTTGTAGACCTAAAATTGTTCTAAGTTAATCATGATGCATCTGGACAATGTATTCCTAATTACTCACACATTGTTAGTTCCATATGATGGAATGATGAATCTCAATCACTGAGAGAAGGGTCTCTTGACTAAAATGTGGATATAAGTAAGAAGTACTTATATTGCAACTGGATCACTCAGTGGATACCCTTAGAAATATACTGTCTTTATATTTAGGGTAGTTCATTTGACAGATTGTCCTTAACCTGAGAGGTCGACATCTTCTCTAGTATTTGCCTATGTAGGTTTGATGTAGCCAATCGTCAATGTCCAACACACCGGACTAAATATGGATTCGTTGGGTTATGTATGCTGTACTGGAAGAAGTGTGTGTACGCTCGACAAGGATTCCACTACTCTTACAGAGTAAATAATATTTAGTTGATACTTGTCAAAATTGGACTTGAAAAACCCAGCGCTGGTATTTATCGATGAAACGGTTTTATTGAGGAATTTATTTTCTATATAAAAAAAATGTAATTATTATTATTATTTCCTTTAAAGAATTTCAAAAATGTTTTGAAAGTCCAAGTTTGACTAAAAGTATCAAAGAGAATGGGTTCTCAATATAAGTCAGGGATTAAAGACAGTATTAGATATTGTCCCGTAAGCTTATAACAATATTGGAAGTGGAGGGATTGATCCGTAAACAAATCTTGAGATAGAAATACCTGCAAGTAATTCTCTATTTTCTGGGAGTTAATCACATTGTGTTAATGGACATTAATTGTGATTGGTGGAAGTCCAGGGATATAGATAAAATTCTATAATCCTAATGGAGTGTAGGAAAAGTGTTTCCTAGTAACAATGCTTCAACCAAAAGGTTGAGTACTTGGTCCCACAATCGGAAATAAGAGATCCATTTAGATGCCACACACAAGGACTTTCTTAAAGTAATTAATTTAATTAAATAATTAAATTAACTAATTTCTCTAAGAAATCACTATATGGTATAGTGAAGCTCTAAAAGGTGGAATCACATTAGATGTGAAAAACCAAATGGGTAGGACCCATTAGGAAATATTTTAAAAGAATAATTAACTTGACCAAAAGGGGTTTATAAGCGTGTGGGGTGGGACCCACCTAGGGTGGGACGCCCACTCCATGAAGATAATAATAATGGTTTGTTTTTAATTAGTTTCTAATTAATAATACCTTATAAGATAAGGTTTGTTAGTTAGTTAGTTAGTTACTAATTAAAGATTCCTTGTTGGACAAGGAGTCTATTAGTTTCTTGTTAATCAAGGAATCCTAATTGGATTAGGATAAGGATAAGATTAGTTGGACACTAATGGATAAGATTAGTTTCTATTTTGATTAATCCTAATTAATTAAAGGAGAAACAAAATAGGAAACTAATTAAGGGAATTCTAATTGGATTAGAAAGAGGAGACTTGGGTTGCAAGCAACCCAAGTAAAGCCTATAAAGAGGTGGACGTCCAAGGTGTTGGATACAATTATTTTTTCCAGAATTTTTCATATTTGAAAATATTTCTCTTCCCCTCAAATACCTCATGCCCCTCTCTCCTTTAGTGGTGTACGGTCACAACCCCTCCCCCTTTCTTATCCTTTCTTGTGTTCTTAGTTTTGAATATCAAGAAGAGATTCAAGAACCCATTCTTGAATATAAAAATTGGATCTTTTATTCAAGATTTCTAGAGCTGAATTTTTAGAAGGGCCATTAGCTTCCATTAGAGAAAGCTTTAAAGAAAACGAAGGTCTATGTGGATTGCGAATGAGACTTGGCACTTGTGAAGTTTTGCCGATATCGCTATTATATTGGATTTGACTTAACAATTTAAAAGTCGCAAAGGTATTGTGATTTTTATTCTCATTGAATAAAATCAATTAGAATCTTAGTTAGATCTAGGGATTCGATGTATGCCCCCCCCCCCCCCCCCCCCAAGAACCCCCAAGAACTGTTTTTCTTAAATTAAAAAGAGGCATACTTTCAACTTTGCCTCTATAATTCAATGAATTATCTTTTAACCAAAAAAAAAAAAAAGTTACACTACGCAGAGTACCTATGATTATTATTTTTAATATACGTATGTATTGTTCAGGTACAAGATAATATTGGGCTTGACTTCGGGACAACCTGGGATCAGCTATAGGAAGAAAAAAATTGAGTGTGCTAGGTTTGGGTCTAATGGCCTGGGCTGGGATCAAGCCCAATAAGCTTTGAAATCACTAAAATTTTGGAACCCAGCCGACACTCTTAAAAGTTTTAATATTTTGAATATTTTTATTGGGCCAAATTATTTTATGAGAATATTCCAAAATTTTGGAATTCTGGCTGAAAATAAATCAAATATTTCCTTATATTTTTATTAATTTTTCTAATATATTTACATATTTTTCTTTTTCTTTTTTTAAATGTAAATCACTGTACAAGGCTAGGATTAATAAGTTACTCGTTTAAATAGGTTAGCAGAAATGCTTACAGGTCTTAAGTATCCTTACTTTTTAGATTTTCAATTATAAAAGTAATATTTTAGATTAAAATATAAAGATTATCTTTATAAAAATTAAATAATTATAATTATCAACTGTCCTAATTTTCAAATATTCTAATTTAAATAGGTTAGTAGAAGTGTTTAAGGTTTGTAAGTAACCTAACTAGGTACCCTAATAGGGGTGTACTCAAGCCAAGATTGAGCTCATCTTGAATTGTTCAAGCCCGGTTCGATCTCAATTCAAGCTCGAAAAAACTAGCTCGAAGTTGATCATCTCGAAAAACCTAACTCAAATTGATTCAAGCTCAAGCTTAATTCATTTAATCATTATTTTTATTTTAAAAAAATATTAAATAATATTATTATTATTTATTTAATATAAATTATATATAATATTTAAAGCCAAACTGAGCCTCAATCAAGTCTAGCCGAATCAAACAAGGCCTGGCTTGTACTCGGCTTAAACATAGTTTCAAACTCAGCTCAGTTCAATCCAGCCAAAAACTTAGGTTTGAACTTGGCTTCATTTAGCCGAGCTGAGTTGAGCCCTTTTGGCTTGGATACACCTCTACTTATAATAATAGATAAACATCTGATTAAATTTTTTTTTTTTTTTTGTTGGTTCAAAGTGGAGGCTACGTCTAATTAAATTTTCAATTTAGTAACAAAACATTATTTCAAAAAATTTCACAAATAATATTTTTAAAATTGGTATATTCTAATAAACATACACCCCTGCCTCTTGCCTGAGTGGTAGGGGTGTGGCCTTCCATGGGGGAGGTCTAGGGATCTAATCCCCTTGGGGTAAGGGTTGCAAGAGCCTCAATACCCCTAGCTAACTATTGACCGTACTGACTCTACTGATGTATGTCGATACCAAAAAAAAAATAATAATAAGCATCAATTTTTTTATAAGTTTAATTAAAACTATAAAAATAAACCTACAAAGTTTTGGTCAAAAGGGGGGTCTTATGCACACCCTAAGTAACCAGAGCGTGGAGCAGGAGCGGGAGCGAGAGCGTCAAATTTCAATTTAGCATATGGTCATGAGCGCCTCCGGAGCGCCAATATATATAAATATGATAAATTCTCTTTATTTTTTTAATATATTAAAAAAAAATAGATCTCCATTTTACTGGTAACACACTCTTTCTATCACTAATCCTTACTTATATAAAAGGGTAAAAGAGTAAATAAGTAAAACTAAAAATAATTGAATTATAAAAAAAAAAAGTTGAAAAAGGCTTGTTCATAGCTTCGGCTAACACACTTTGGAAAAAACAAACAACTAATTATGTCACAGTCAACCTTCTCTCACCTTATCATTGTCAACCATCTCTCACCTCTCACCTTGTCACTGTCAACCATTTTGAAGATGAAAAATAAAAACAAAACAGCTTTTTGCAAAAGCAAAACCAGTGTTGAAACCATAAGCAGCACTTTGTGAAATCCGAAACCGCTCTCCGTTAAATCCGAAATCGCGCTCAGGGGGTGAATCCGCTCTCAAATCGTGAGAGCGAGGTTTGAGAGTGGGAGCGGGAGGGTAGACCCACGGTTTGGGTTACTAAGTGTGCACCTCATTAATTGATGATATCACTCCAAATTAAAAAATAATAATAATACTTCAAAATATTATTATAATACTAAAAACATTTAGATGACAAAAATACCCTGCTTCTTTTTCTTCACGATAGTCCCTCTCTAACGAAGATTAAGCCTCTCTCTCATCAATGACCCCACAACACTCACCTCTCACTTCTTCTTATCATCTTCGGCCAAATACGATAACTCATCTCTTTGATCGCACAAGTTGTGCTCGATGATTTGGGGAGGATTTTAGAGAGGATCTCGCAAAGGGACGAGTAAGTTTATTGTTTTAGAGGTTTTCAGTGATGGCTGCCATGTGAAAGGAGAGGATGAAAGCAAACACTATATAATTAGCCAATTCTTCAAAATGCAGAAAAGTCTCAAAACACATATATCAGCCCTCAAATTATAATAGAAACCTTAGATTGATCATTGAAAAAGACTGCACCCTTAGAGAAATAGAAAAAACCACAGGAGATCATAAAATAAATGAAAATCAAAACAAGAAAGAAGTAATGGAGGAGCCAAACAAAAAGCAAGTACTTTTCTTTCACTGCGTTGAATCTAACAATTTTGCTAGAAATGCTGCTCCATCTTTCTATCTCTTCCAACCCTCCTTAATTGGTTGCTTTATATTTTCTGATGGGAGTGAGGAGAATATCTCCATCAAGGTCGATGTTGGGGGGTGGAGGTAGTGAGAAGGCTGCCAGCATCTTTGATCGGAGATGAAGAAAGAAGAAGACAAGTCTCACCGGTATTGCCAGAACCAAAACAAAGATGAAGATGCATTTTTGTCATTTAACTTCTTTTGGTGTTTATTTAAAGAGATTAACTATAAACAAGAGTTCCGGTTAAACAGTCAATGGAACAACCCAAAAATTGCCTTGAAAAGTGGTAGTTTGGTAATTATAACACAAAGAAAATGGTATTTTTCAACAATACATTTTTTCCATAAGAGCATTCCTAGTAGCCTCGCCAAATTGTACTCACCAAAATAGCTAAAAGTCACATTTTTCTACTTTAGCTATCCATTTTTTTTAAACACTCCTAGCATACCAATTTAACAAAAAAGAAAGGGAGAGAGAAACATTATTTTATTATTTGTCCTACAAAAAAAGAAGAGAGAGAGAAACTTTGGTTTGATGAGTGTTATTTTGATGAGGCTACAAGAGACCCTTTTTGACAATTTTTAGAGCTTTGGCTCATCAAAATAATTAAATAGTTATTTTGGTGAGGCTGCTAGGAATGCTCTAACTAGCCATTCTAAAGGTAATTTTTGAGTTGTTCCGATTGACTGTTTAATCGGAGCTCATATTTATAATTATCCTCTTATTTAAAAGTTTTAGGTATTTAATTTTTAATTAGGGGTGTAGTCATAAAATAGTGGGTTGGGGTTTTGAGACCTTCATTACTTTGATCAAGCCCTTTTGGCGAAACAGGGGTGACGCTTAATTACTCATACCACCTCCTTGTTGGCTCAAGTTTTAAAAGGCATCTATTTTCCCAGTGCTGATTTCCTTTCAGCATCTAAGAAATATAGATCCTCTTGGGGTTGGAAAAGTCTGCTATTTGGACGTGATCTCTTAAACAAAGGAGTTCAATGGCAAGTTGGAAATGGTCTTAATATTAACATTTGGAAGGATCCTTAGTTGCCGAACTTGCCGGACTTTAAAGTCTTCTCACAACAACCTCCTCACTGTAGGTGGGATAGAGTAGCTCATTTTTTGGAAGGTCCTGGTGTTCACTGGAATATTTCTCTAATCCAGCAATATTTCTCAAATATTGAGTGAGAAGCAATTTGCAGTTGAATCCTAGTCAATATTCACATTCTGATAAGCTCCTTTGGCATTTCTCCAATCATGGACACTTTACCGTTAAGTCAGCTTATCATATTGCTTGTGCAAATGATCCAATTTGGTTAAAAGCGTCATCATCATCCTCAGTCAATGCCAACGATAAGATGTGGAAAGCTATTTGGTCCATTCCTATACCTCCAAAGCTTCAATTGTTTTTATGGAGGTGCTACACCAACACTTTGGCAGTAGCGGAGAATCTCAAGTTGAAGAAAGTCCTCCATGATCATCGGTTCATTTTATGCAGTGAGGATATTGAATCAATCACCCACTTATTTCTTCAATGATCCTTTGCGAGAAGCATTTGGTTTGGTTCTTCTCTAGGTATGAAGCCTCATTGTGTCTGTAGACCTGGGATTTAAACCCCACTCCCGATCAAGATTGAATCCGATGAGGAATAGTGCTAAAAATGTAGAAAATAGAGAGTCGCCACCTATTTAGATTGTTAGGGAAAATAAGGTCCCTTAAAAGATTAGATATGGCTTTGGTCTGGAAATAGAGTTCAAGGTAAGAATTCATTTGAGTCAGGGGAAGGTGTTAGGCACCCCTAAACTCCCATCCGGAAATGGTTACCTACTCCCTAAGTCTGAATTAAAGTAGGGGAAACCATAAGAGAAGATTGTATTTCATATATCTGCTTGACAAATGTTATATGAACAGTAATGTACAAGTTGAAATAAGCAGGGACAGGATAGGGGCTCTATCCTAGGTGAACTGAACCCGATCAGGGTTTCCTACGTATTCACTGTTAATGGAATCAAGCTATACATAGTTCCAGATGGTGATTGATGGTTTGATTTGTTGAATGTTTGGATAGTGGGTGTTTGATAAGCTGAGATTTGTCTTTGGATGTCAGGATGTTTTTGAATGATTTGGGCTCCTATTCAGGAGCGCTTGGGCCTTTTATACTCTTGCCGAGGAGCATGTGGATAGTTTTAGCTCATGTCAAGGAGCATCTGGGTTAGGTTAGGGTTTGAACTAGAGGTTCAACTAGGTGAGTAGGGTTCGAACCAAGGTTTGAATCAAGGTTCGGACAGAGGTTCGGCTAAGGTAGGCTAAGTTTGAACCGAAGTTCGAGCAGAGGTTCGACAGTGTAGGCTATGTTTGAACCGAAGTTCGGGCAGAGGTTCGACAGGGTAGGTTATGTTTGAACCAAAGTTCGGGCAGAGGTTCGATAGGATAGGCTAAACTTGAGTAAAACTAGGCAGGGGTTCGACAGGGTAGGATAAGTTTAAGTTAAACCAGGCAGGGATTCAACAGGGCAAGCAATCTAAGTATTTAAAAACAATAAAATAATTAAGACTAATAAAAGACTAAGCAAACGTCAGAGTTTGGCGATATTTTACCTTCCGGGAAACCCAAAAGAGTCTCTGAAATAAGTGCCTTGAGAATGATTCTTCAAAATCGAATTTTTGGGATCGTCAACGCTAAAGAAAATTTTTAAAAGAGGAGAGAGAAGAGAGCAAGTGGAATGGAATGAAGAATGAAGGAATGAGGTGGGGTATTTATAGGGGTCAAAAAATAGGGGAGCGCTACTTGAAGTAGCACCCCTATTTGGATATTTCCGAAACAGTAGGCGGCAATAAATAGTAGGGCTGCAAACAGGGGCAAAATCGTATTTTACTGGGGGCGTTGTTTGAAGTAGTGCCCCTATTTAGGATATTTTTAAACACAATGTCGACGAGGTTGAACCATCTGACGAGGGGTAATTTTGTAAAAATAGGGGCGCTGTTTGAAGTAGCGCCCCTATTCACGGGTTAAAAAATCGCCACGTGGCACTCCCCGATTCTCCGAAAAGCCGTTTTTCCATTTTTAGCCCAAAAATAGTCAAAATTGAACTGACAAAATTCAGAAAAATATTTTAGATAAAACATGAATTTTTCAGCCATTTTTAGGGGCATTTTGATCATTTTACACTCCAGGGGCATTTCGATCATTTTCTACCGTTTTAAGTCCAATTTAATTCAAAAAATAGCCAAAATTCATCAAAAAATTTGTAAAATCATTTTGAACAAAATGACAACTTTTTAGCAGCTTTTAAGGGTATTTTAGTCATTTTTCATCCTAGGGGCATTTTGATCATTTTTTACTTGAGGAGCGTTTTTCGGAAATCAAAGCACGTGGAAAGAAGGTTTTAAAAAAGGGTTTTTAGAGGTGTACAAAGAGACTAGGGGGGAGCAAAATGGGGTGTTTACAGTGTCAACTCTTTCACATTTCAGGAATGGTGGTTGCAATGGATTTCCACTCCATACTTTAAGGCAGATGGTTTCAGTATTACAATTCAGATAGTTATTCTCTTATGGACTATTTGGAAAGCTAGAAATGCTCTAGTATTTACTACTCAAAGGCCAAATCCAGCCCATTGTTTATTGCGTATTCAATCACTCAATACAGAAGTTAGTCCACCTCTATTACTCTAGCAACTTCAACAAACAACTTTATCTACAACAATTACAAGCTCCATCCAATCTGCTTGCTCTCCGCCTCCACATGGGTGGTTGAAGATAAATGTTGATGGTTCTGCTTTTGCTTATGGAGGGTAGGTAGGGGCTGGGATTGCAGTTCGAAACCATGAGGGCAGTGTTATTCTAAAAGCATCGTACCCTTTAGACAACGGCAATGCTCCTATCGCTGAAGCAAAGGCAATCTTTTTGGGCCTCTTCCTTGCTCGTCATTTCCGGTGGCAGCAATTTATTCTTGAAGGGGATGCTAGCATATTGATTGAATACCTTCAGGGGAAAAAACATGCTTTGCATTGGGATATTCAAATCTTAATGGAAGATATCATAGTTCTGTGGCGACACTTCCCACAAGCTACTGCAACTCTAGTTTGTCGTGATGCAAACACCTTGGCTCATAAACTTGCTACGAAGGCTCTCAAAGGAAGTTGGGATTTCCAGTCTCTTGTTGGCTCTGAGTCTCTTTGTAACTATCCTTTTGATCGGGGGATCTTGAATCCTCGTCATGTATAGCCCCACTGGGGTCTGGCTTTGTTAATGATATCGATCCTTTAACCAAAAAAAAAATTATAATTGCTAATAACGGCATTATGACCATCTAGGTTGGCAATCTATTGCAACGGATTTCCTTTAGCAGATGCTCGAGTATTATACTCGAGCATAGCCTATTCAACTGACACGTGGTGATAAATATGGGGAGAAAATCAAAATATCAAAGGTTGTCTCTCTCCAATAAATAGAAGAAACAACCTTTGATATTTTGATTTTCTCCCTCTATTTATCTCCACAAGTAAACTGAAAAAGCTATGCCCGAGTATAATACTTGAGCTTCTGCCAAAAGAAATCAATTGTCATAATTCATTAAACAATGCTGGTTATACACTCGTGTGTGTGAGTGAGTGTGTGGTGTTTCCTTGTCTTGGCCTTCAGCTTCGTCTTGTGGTGTTGTTGAGTTTACCAAAAAAGCCTATACGGTTAGTCCCACATCGGAAGCCTTTCCGAGCTTGCATTCTTTTGTAAGTTCCATCTCACCTCTTACGGTTGGTACCCGTTTTGAGGAGAGTTTGGGTGAAGCTTATTTGGGTTGCAAGTGTGCTGGTTGTGTGTTTGTGTGTGCGTGAGTGAGTGTGTGGTGTTTCCTTGTCTTGACCTTCAGCTTACCAAAAAAAAGTACACTCATCTTACCTCAAATGACATAGTTTATTTCTCACAAAAAGGAAATTAGGGATCAAGTCCCTTGAAGTGAGGGTGGCTGTTATTATCTCCACTCACTAACTGGAACATATAAGCCGAGGTTGAGGCCTAACCGTGTGACATGTACCCAAAGAAAAAAAAGCAAATAAATAAAAAATAGCAGCCCTTATTACCAGCTATCCACATAATAATTGCAGGTTATATCCTTATCTAAGACATTAACAATATTCTAATAATATCTATTATTCTTGATAAATGCATTTTAATTTTTTTTAAGAAATTAATAAAACCTTAGAATGACTAGCGGCTTTTATTACCCCATATTTTGTTCAGAGTAATGTTTTAATTTCCTTACTTTTTTTTTTTGAAATTATGTTTATATGAAATTAGTAATTAAATTAATAAATTTGTAGCATATCAGCCGCCTTATCCCACCCCGAGAGAATGAGTCTATTCCTATCATTGGAATGGTCTCACCCATTTTAAATTATAAAATAAAGAATTTAGTGTCAAGACACTTGTGGATCCATCACAATCCCTTTGTCATATATGTACTTAAAAACATTCTTCTTCTGTTATGTCTAATCTTGAGCTGATTTTATTAGTCTTAGTATGAGTTGGATCTGTATTTCATCACATTCCTTATAACATATGGCAGTTTTGTAATTTTGAGTGAACGAAAATATCTCCGTCGTTTCTCATAATAACAAAACTGCCATCAAACATTGAATTAAAATAGAGAGCTTCACTTCACGCATGAAAGCAGAGCTCCGGCTCATATTTAACCACAATTATTTTAGTGACTTTTGCCATGTGTCTCTAAAGGATCACACTTTGGGATTGGACAGTCTAATTGAAGAAACAAATGCCACATGTTAAATTTTTAAGAGGGTGCTAAGTGTTAATTAAAGAATTTGTTCATTTAGAATTTGAGTTCTTCTATTTAATTTTAATTTTAATTTACTTATTTCATACTTTAATTATTTTTCTCCCCTTTTATTTCTATTCTCTTCCATTATTTCATCGCTGGTCGCGTTGTTTTCTTGCACTTTCAAACTGAACCAACAAATATATTTAGCAGCCACTTTGCAGCAAAAGCAAATTGCAATAAACGAATGCAGTTTGAATTGAACGTAGAGAGTCCTTAATCTAGCTCTGCATTTGAGGCATGGGAAATCTGCCTATTCTCAAAATAGAAGTTAATCAGAAACTGGAACTCCTTTGGAAAGAAGGGTACTCTCTTCTAAACAATCATGCAGAATGATCTTTGATTGGATAGTCAGGGTCTTCTAACAGTGTGATAGTGAACCGTGACTTCAAGGATTTACATAATGATAGCACATCATCTACAAGAAAATTGATTTTTAGCGATGGACAATAAAACCGTCCTACATTACAGTTATAGCGACGGAAATATAAACGTCGCTAAAATTCTCCCGCTACAAATCAATTTATTAATTTGTAATAAAAAATAATAATAGCGTATTAATTAGTGACGGTTATATACGATATCATCATAAACGTGTCCACCTCTATTGTATTAGAGCATTAGTAACGAAAATATATCCATCAATAAGGCTCTAATACAATAGGGATCCCAATTCCAATCCCAATCAAAGTCAGGATTTCATTCTTCAGTAATGCTATGTTTGGTTGTGGAGAAAATAAGCAAAAACATGGAAAAGAAAAAAAAATTTTAGTTTTCTAATACAATTTTCAGTTGTGTTTTGTCTGATTTTCTTTTCTTTTCCATGTTTTTACTTATTTTCTCAGCAACCAAACATAAGGTGAATGAAAATATTTCCCTTTGCATGATTTTACCCTGATGCTACCCTTACATCCATAATCACAACTTGAAGATTGTGGAAACTTCTTAAGTAGTGTATTGAAGTAGATTTGGCTTATAACCATCATATTTTGTCCGCCATTAAATGTTAGCAGGTCAGAACATAAATTCTTCAAGATCAATAATGAAGTTGAAACTACACCAGACAATGGCCAAATTAGATTTACTTATTGCTTGTTAAACAGATTATTCGAATTGAGGAGTAGAATTCCTTCCTAGTAGTTGTCATTGTAAGAGGATCGCCAAGCTAGAATTCTCCAGCATGAGTCTCTAAGGTAGTTTGTCCCATATCAGTTATTAGTCCTAGCAATCTACTACTGAAGTTGTTTCGGCTAAGCAATAAATAAATATGAAGATCCTATCACATCCGTACATATATGTGAAGCTCTTAGCTCTACACAAATTGAACAAATCACACTAAGAAATATATACAATAGTGATCTCAAATTTGTGTAAATTGACGAAAATAGACTGATGTTACATTATTATCCAAAATTACCTAATTCATTACCTACTATGTTGAACCATAACCAATTTGTGTACAATTCGTTTCAGTCCTTGAAAATTAATTAGTAAACATCGAATTTGTCCTCAATAGTTCCGATTCGACGAATTTTCTCTCTAGGTTCCGTGATTTTGTTTTCCCAATGAATTTGTACTTTGGATTCAGTGAATTTTTTATTTGGATTCGCAAATTTTTTATAATTTTTTAAAGTAAATATTTATCATATATTTACTTACATGTTTAATATATATATATATATATATATATTATAAAATATTTATTTTTTACATGCTTAAGTAAGCAAATCTCTAGTATGATGATGGTAAATAGTTACATGTATATATTTTATTTAAATGTATTATGATGAAAAATGGTACATGGTTACATGATAAATGGATATATAAGCGAGCAAAACTAAAGAACTTAAGTGAACTGAAAAATGAATTATCCCATCCTATCCCTAGCACACTGGATTCACTCTAGAGTGACGAACAGTGAACCCAAATTCGAACTGAGTGAACAGTCGAAACAATTAACATTGCTATTAACTTCATTTGGGTGCTTTCATGCGCCATCAACTTCTTGTAGTTTGTATCCTTTGACGACTATTATGATAAAATTGGACGTTTTGTTTAATTCAAGCTGAGCAATTGTCCCCTCCTCAGCCGAGAAGGGGACTATTCCTTCTTGCCATCGCAAAGCTCCTTTGAACTATGATTAACAAGCTTTAACTCTTGTGGTTAATTTAAATAAAATTCTAAAAACCAAGGTTAGATTCTTTAACCCTAATGGTTAGTGAATTCTAACTTCTTGCCCTCTTTGTCACCTCGAGGAAGAAACCCAATGGCATTTATTTGCAACGTGTGAAGTGACTAAACGGTTTTGGTTTGCTTCTCCCCTCACTATTTGATCAGACTTATTGACTTTTAGATCTTTGCAAGAGTGGCTTGTGGCATGGTTTTTGCCCATCCGACACAACCAGACTATTGGTGACTGTAGGGGTTCTACTAGATTGGAGAACAACACTTTATTTTATTGGGCATTCACTCTATGGCAAATATGGAAAGCTCGCAATGATGTCGTCTTCAACAAACGTGACTTTCAATTTCATGAAATCCTAAAAGCTACATCTCACTATATGGATGAGCTTCGATTGCTGACTAATGGTAGACAACAGTCTTCCTTGGATGGACAAGACGACTCGGGTGGGGAAAATTTTCCAGGCAACTGCCCCACTACTCCATCCTCCTTCTGATGGACTTGGTCATTCATTCATTATCCAAGTAGATGGTGCAACCTACAACAAATTGTCTTAGTTAGGTGCCGGTTGTTTCGTGACTACTAACTCGGGCATACAGGTGGGTTATGCAAGTTTTGACTGTGCGGGAACATCACTACTAGTGGCTGAAGCCCTAGCTGTTAGATTGGGTCTTCAGATCGCAGTTCAACATCAATTTTATCCAGCCTTGTTGTGGAGTGATTCCAAACAAATTGTTCACTTTGTAACAACGACGACAGACCCTCCTTGGGAGATCAGTACTATCATAGTTGATAGTAAACGTTTCCTCCAAACTCTCACTATATCAAGTAGAGGTGTAACACCATGCCTTTAGTATGTCCCTCGCCTTCATGTAACTCATGTTCATAATCTTGCTAGAAAGACAGCTACTACTGGGGTAGCTGGCTCCCATTTCTATTCTGTACACCCCCCTTTGGTTTAATATACTTTATTTAGTGACCAAAAAAAAAAATTTGTTTTTAAAAGCCACTATTCATCATCCCTGTCAATGGGACGAGCGTACAGACCGCTCACCCAGCTGCTGCCCTGACTCCCCTGCGGCCCTACTCTCTCCTGCCCTCCTATGTTCTGTCCAAACCGAGTCCCTTTGGGGTTAAAAACCAGCAAACCAGAGGGGGGGGCAGTCCCATTTCCGTGTAAAGCCGCCCCTACTACCCCTGCGCGCACTAGCTACTCCTGGACCCACCATTGAACACCCAATCACATCCCACTTCCTCACCTAACCTTCCTCCATCCTCTATTTAACACCCCATCAACCATGGTTTGAGGGGACCGAAAAAAAAAAGGAAAAAGAGTTTTTTCAAAAAAAACCAGTAGAGAGTTTTCCCCTTCGGCCGGCCTCACCACTTACCTCCCCTCCCTGTCTCCACCTTAGAAAAACCTCTAAACTCTTCACAAGCTCCACATAGCAGCACCACCTTCACCCATCTCCCATACAGCTCCACCATAACCACTTCAACAGTGAGAGTTTTCAAAAAAAAATAAAACAATTTTTTTTTACAGCCTCCTTCTCTCGCTGGTCCAGCCTTAAAACTCCATCCATCTAGGTCCTAGGCCATCCCCTAAGCCCCATAACAAATACCCCTACCTCGGTTTGCAACCATCACCGCAACCTTGCTCAAATTTTTCACCATCGTAGCTATTGTGCACAGTGAGAAATTTTGAAAAAAAAAATAATCAACTACTCCCATTCAGCAAAACTTGCTCGATTCCCTTCAAGCCTTAGACCTTACCTCAAGCTCCACAATAGACAATATCACCTACAGCCACTCCTAACCTGTCCCAACCAAGCATAACGCCACCACCACCTACGGCCACCACGAGCTCGCTACTGTCATCACCGTAGCAGAAGGGAATACTTTTTCCCCCTTTTTTTTTGCTGCTATCCTCATTGTAAAGGACTCCTGATCCCATTCCAGTGGTCCCATTTCGTTTTTTTTATTTTTTTCTCCTTAGTTTCAATGGTTCAAAAACCATAGGCAGGGGTGTATTTCTTTGAGGCGTGGTTACAGGCACCACCACCCCCCACCGTGGCAGCACTCCCTAGTTGTTTAGGGGGTCCCTCAATCCATGAGGAATCCCTCCTAGACTCTCTTTTCTCAAGCACAGTAAGCAAAAACAAGGTTTTTCAAAAAAAGAAATTCAAAAACAACCAGTTTCGGCCAGCCACTTGTAACCCCGGTTTAACCATGGTTAGACCAGGCCCTGGTCAAAACCAGGGCCATGTTTAGACTCCTCATACATTGGGTTATCCTCCCTGTAGTTTCAGCCTCCAACTCGCCTGTTGACCGTGGTTAAATCGACCCTAAAGTGGGGTTGACAGCGTGAAAAACAGTCCAAATGAGTGACTTTGAGCCTCTATGGAGCCCACATCCGGCCTCCTCTTGGGCCCCACAAGGGCCCAAATTGTTCCACATATGGCAGGTTTCTCAACCATGGCCTCAGATCTCCCGGGGATTGAGCCAATCATCGGAAAAATCGCCGCAAAGTTTGAGAAAAATACCTTTTGGGAAAAACGTCATTTTATGTAAACTTCAACATGGCAACTTTGGGCCTTTGTTGGGCCCACACCCAACCTCTCCTTGGGTCCCATAAAGGCTCAAAATTCTCTCGACATGACAGGCTACACACTGATGGTCTCGGATTCCTGTGATTCCCCTGTTAACCATGGTTAAACTCACATTAACTATGGTGAAAAATGGACGAAATTTTTTGGGTTTTTTGCATTTGCTGGACTTTGTGAGGGCCCAGACCGGGTAGGAGGCCAGTCTAGGCCCTGCCATGGATCGTAGGCCCACTCTTGACCCAACCAGACTCTTAACCATGGTTAAACTCATCCATGGTTAACCCTTAACCATGGTTAAGCAACCTATGAACTCAAAAAATTCTGGAAAAATCATCAAAAAATCACAAATATTCCCTGAAATCCAGAAATATCCTTTGTGACAACTGTCACTTTGGTTAGAGCCCTTAACCATGATTAAGCATCCCTTAACTAGAAACAAATCTGAAAAAATGCTCAAAAATTCTAAAATAATCTAAGAAGCCTAAAAATGGTCTCATTCGACAATTTAACCCTGGTTAGGATCCTTAACCATGGTGACCTCCCCCCTTAACCACAGTTAAGTCTCCTTAACCACTAGAAAAAATCTCAAAAAAAATCAGAAAAATTCAAAAAGATCAAAAATATTGATATTGGACTTGTTAACAATGGTTAGAACCCCTAACCATGGTTAATCACTTTTTGGTTAGCAACCCTGACCCTTGGTTAAAACACCCTTGGGCCTACCGAACCTCACTCCTTGGCCTATCGGGCCAAACTAGCCTACCAGGCTTCCCTCTTGGCCTACCGAGCCCAATCAAAGTCTACCGGACTTACCTTAGGCCTACCAGGCCCAAACCATGCACTTTGACGAACCCCGGTCAACCAAACCCTAGTCTATCGGACTAGACCCATTAGCCACATTTGGTGCACACACACACCCCTAGCCTTGGCATGGGCTCATGTGCTAAAACTACGTTCGGTTTGATCTCACCCCAATGTAAGTACGTAGCCAACCCAACCCGAATTCGATCCTAGTATAGGATTTTCTCATTCTTAGATTAGTATTACATTAAATACTAAGGCATTTGATTAAAATTGAGTTTAATTTGGCTTAACCCTAGCAAGTAGGGAACCATTGAAAAGTGGAAGTGCCGGGGTGCCTAACCCCTTCCCCAGACTTAACTGAGTCTTTTACCCTGATCTCAAATTGCAGACCAAGACCTTATCCGAGTCCTGGGGACTTATCTCTTCTGAATGAATAGTTGGCGACTCTAAACACTCTCCGTGAGATCAAATCAGGGTTTCCTTGAAACCTGTGCTCACAGTAGTGCTAGCTTGGAAGGAATAAAAGTAAATTTAGAGAAGATTCAGGCTATTTTTGAAGGCCGAACACCATGAAATTTGTTATCTTGCTTCTTGGTTGTGAAAGACAAGCAAAACATAAGGCCATCAAAAAGTCACATGTCTATGGATTTCTTTGTTTATTTATTTTGACTTCTCTTTTTGTTTTCTTTCCTCAACACTACAAATAAACATTGCTTTGTAATGTGCAGAATTTGTTTAACTTACAGTTCCATCTTTATTCATTCTTGCCTAACACAAGAGTTGTAGATGTTGGAGGCCCATTAAGCCATCTTTGCTGTACTTGGATGACTTATGTTCTGAATAATATATTTGGCTAACCCCAACCTTCTCTCAACTATCATCAACCATCTCCATGAGTCTTACTCTTCAAGTGAAATGCTACCCCACAAATGCTACCTCACAAATGCAGCACAACTATTTTGGATCAAATGAGACATTTATCCAATATCCAGTCTAAATTGCAGAGCAGCAATTCATTGCTGATAAACTTGATGATAGCTATAGAATTAGACTAAAGTCCAGAACTGAAAAAGTAGATTAAGAATGTAACTATAATTCATATTACATTTTCAATGCCGTTGACTTTGCTCTCAATGCCTATGATTCGGACACCTTTGTTGTCTCAAGGATCCAATATCATAAGCTTTAACTAACTACAAATGAAGAGGGTGATGCTAAGAATAATTGAAACGTCTATTTGTCACTCTATATAGTTTTTATTTACTGCTCTATCACTTGCAATGTAATAGCTGCTAGCATTTTTTCTTCATATGTTTTCAGTGTTCAGATTTTGTTTTGCTTCTACTCTCTTGATTATGAGTCTTGGATTCAGATTTTTTTTTGTCTGTTTTTTAGAAAAGCCACCCAAAGAGGGTGAGGGGTTTGTTATAGACCCCTACCATTATATTCAATTATTAAAAAAATCATGTAAAACTACATTGCTTTCCATGAGATGCTAGCAGAGTACTAAGGAGAGCAATGGGTTGGATGTATGCCTGGGCAAGTTTGCAATGGTTGGATTTGCATCCAATTTTGTTATGTGCTCTCGGGAAACATATGATGCATTATATGGCATTTCAATCTAGCAATAGTACCATAGTCACACCACTCCAATTTTTATTGGGACTTTTGGAAGTATGACATATACAGTTGAGTTGATATCTTCAGCGGATAAGATTATTTGAGTTATTGTTCTTTTATTCTGATTGAACATCTGGAATATTTTTCTCATCTTAGGGGAATACAGGTTCTTTTTACATTTGTACGTCCATGAGAATTTTTTTCTTATTAATACATATGTGTGCATGTTTGCATGTATCCAAGTGTGTCAAGAGTCGACATGCAATGGTCCCACCATTACTTTTTGGACTAGCTTTGCTTTGCCTTCTATAGGAAGTGATCTTTTAATAAGGTTAACTTGCAAAACTATTGGCCTAACCCCCCTCACCACCTATATAGCATTTCACATTCTTCGTGCCACATTAGGCTTACATGGGCTATACATTTAGCAAATAATTTTTTGTAGCACTATAGTCAAGTAGTTCCTGCAGCATAAAAATACTTTTCCGATAATGAACTCACCTCGGTGAAATGCTGTTTGATTTCTTAGTAGAGTTAGCAACTCTGATGTTTTCCAAAACTCTTGTTTTGTGTTACGTTTTTTTTTTTTTTTAAAAGTAACACAAATATTTATGGAATGAAATAAATTTCAAAGGCTATGCAAGAGTTCACATATGTTTCTTGCTTGTCAGGAGACTTTTCATTTTTGATGATATCTCCAAGGTAGATTTCAAGAGGAGCAGCAACCTGGGGTGATATTTTTGAATGTTGCCTGCACTTGCAGATTTTTCATTGGTATGATGTTATAAGCCCCCTAAGGACAACTTTCTTCATCAGTCTAAACAGTGATTGTGTAAAAGTATGGAAGATGCAATGGTGTTCTGATCTATAATGTTGTTTGTATTTGTGTATGAGTTGAGTTCTTTTAAAGTTTTAGTTCAGGATTCTCTCTTTTTCTATTTTGCTAGCAAAAGTAAGGAAGCCTTTATTAAAAATTATCCACAATTACTATTTATTTGATTGAATTTGAACTTTCATTAGTTTCTAAAACATGTTGTTTGACATATAAAATGATATATTATGGTCCATTGCCCTAAGTTAAAAAAGCTTCTATTTGTTTTTTTTATCACTATAGTAGATGTGGTGAAGCAAGCTTTAGTTTTCTCTTTTGTTTATTTATTTTTTCTTCTTCTTCTTCCTGGTTATATATATTATTGTGTTTTCAGAAATTTCAGTAAAAGTGATGTGGAGTGTTTGTCGGTAACTTAAGTTATGATTCTAAGACTTCAAACAAACTCACAAACCATCCTTCCTTTCTTGCCAGTATACTTCTAGTTAAGATGTTCTTGAAATACTTTCTTTGTTGATTTTCTCTATTGATTCTTGAAATGCAATATTTAGCAAATGAAATATACTCCACTCCTATGGTAAGGGAATTTGCAGAACATTGTTTCATTCTAATTAGGTTAATTTTCATGTCATATAACTGCCATGCCATCTATTGGAGTTATTTTCTTGCAACCCCTTTTTCTGTTTTAAATTAAATTTCTTGAATTAAATTAAAGATAAAAACAAGGCTAGCACGTGCCAGCTTTACTAGCACCCTATACTAAAAGGGAAAGTTTATCCTTAAAATTTCGACTGATCTTTCTTTGTTAATTCCTTTCATATCCCCTCACTTGCTTTTAACCAGTATCAGACAACTCCTATGGACCCCACTTCTGATAAATTTCTTATCATTTTTCCCAAGCCGCTACGCTCCCACAGCTGTCAGCACATCAGCCACGTCTCACCACCGCCACCGCCACCGCAAACAAAACCGCACATTGCTAAAGTTTCTTTGTTTTGGCTTTATGTGATGCGACGTCTGCCCTTTGAATAACTATGTCTCTCTTTAGACTAAATTTTCTTTATTTTTGCTTTTAAAATTGAGAGCTTCCTTCGATTAAAAAAAAACCTTTTTTTCTCCTCGTAATTCTAATCCTACTATCTATTTCTTTCATATTTTATTAAAGACTCATGAGAAGAGGACCTTGGGGTTCTCTACTAAGCTGATTCCAGTGTACCGTGTCTCTTTTAATACCATATTTATTCATATGGTTAAGCTTAAGTAAATTAAAATTAATATTTTTTCTTTATTATTTTTTAAAAAATTATGGTTAGATTGTTTAACCTTAAATGGTGAGTAAATGAATCCAATCTAACCATAATTGATGGGTGGTAAATAAGGGGTGTGGACCAATGTGATTACGAGGTCTGCTTTTCAGCTGGTTCGTGCGTTGAAGATGCTGTTAGAAGTTCTTTTTTTTTTTAAAATTTATTAATAACATACTAAACACACACACCATACCAAGCCCTTAGCCTTTAAGGTTGCCTGTCCTTGAAGTTTGCATCTCTATATAAATGTTCCAACACAAGAAACTAAAAGAGAGAGAGATGGTAAAGGTCATAGAGTCCTGCATGGTGGTGCCCAATGCTGAGACCCCAAAACATGGAATTTGGGTCTCCAATCTTGATATATTAGCTCCAAGGAAACATACTCCTACAGTATACTTCTATAGGCCTAATGGGGGTCTCAGTTTCTTCTCACCAGAGACCCTCAAGAGTGCCTTAGCCAAGATCCTTGTTCTCTTCTACCCATTTGCAGGCAGGCTCGGCGTCGACCAGAATGGTCGAATCGAGATCAACTGCAACGGTGATGGGGCTCTTTTTGCTAAGGCTGAAGCTGAGTCGACCATTGACGAGTTCGGAGACTTCACCCCATCTATGAAGACCAGGGAGCTGTTGATACCCCAAGTGGATCCTAGTGAGGGAGATTCACCATGTCCCTTGCTTCTACTTCAGGTATGATCTTTATAACTTCTCTGTTAATTAGTTCTTTACTGCTACTTTGGAGGCTAAGGTTTCTTGAGAGATAAGTGTTCATTTTTCCTTATAGGGAGTCAAACAGTGCTTTGCTTACTGGAAATCACTTTGGTTCCTTGAGGAAGTGGAGCTTGAAGAAACTGACTTATTAGAAGAATTCTTAGATGATTACAATAACCTCTAATAGAATTTATATAGAGATGACATTGACCTCAAGATAAAAACCTAATTTAATCAAATCCTTGATTGATGCTAATTCAATATTGTCTATGAGATCTTGTGTATCTCATAGATATTGCATCATTATTTTCTTAACATAATATTTCTCTAATACTCCTCCTCAAACACATGAGCATCGAGAACTTAATTTGTTTGCCACAAGTCAAGTACTCCTCACCCTTGATTTTCTTTGATAATTTGTTGATGAATAATTCTGTGCTTGGTGGTTACCATCAGTCTGTGAAATCTATCTCTGTCACATCCCGCTCATTCTTGAGTCTGTCGGAGCTGGTGGCCCACTAGATCAGGCTGTCATGAACTTCTCCCAAAGCACATGAAGTATGACTGCTGATTTAAAGAAAAAATTTTCGTTGGAGAAATTTTCAATAAATGAAAAGAAAATGAGAAACAGTAAGGCATGAGTATGAGAACTGGGGTTGTAAAGGTAGAAAAGATAATAGTAGGGTTTTTATTAAAAATAAAAACCAAAGGTTTCACACCAGCACCAGCGGTGGCAGCACCACCTGCGAGAAAAGTGAAATAATAAAAAAAAATCAATATGCAGTGGATCGCCGACTCTGATGTCATGAAATGTGCGCAAAAGCCAATAACCTCTAATTGGGTTTATATAGAGAATACAATGACCTCAAGATAGAAACCTAATCTAATCAAATCCTTGATTGATGCTAATTCAAAATTGTCTATGAGATCTTGTGTATCTCATAGATATTACATCATTATTTTCCTAACATTATATTTCCCTAATAGAGCTAACATTATCCTTGGTTCCTAAATACAACATTTTGGTTCCGAAGGCTGTCATTTTATTGCATTTCTATGGAAACGTTTTTTTGGGCCTGCACTATTTCTTGCTCAAACATTTCTAGAAAATGAATTTTTTTTGGAGGTGTAATGTTAAATGCTATTTTTGGAGCCACAAGTAAAAACACGTTTCTGAAAAAAAATATTACTGGAAGTTAAACAAGTTTGGATGTCACTGTTAAAAATTATTTTTTGAATCCACATTTTTTTGTGAGTCCCAAAAATGTTGCGGATATCCCATTTTTTGGCTTGAATAAAGTTTCAAAGACCCCCTTTGGGCTGAGACCATGCTCTAGGAGCATATGATTTCAAGTGGGGCCCACCATATGAAATGGACCCCACCTGAAATCCAATACTCTTAGAGCATGGTCTCGGCTTAATGGGGTCTCATTAGCAAAGTCCTTTTGGCTTATATTTTAAATCAAAGGATAAAGCTCTTAGACCCATCTTAAGGCCGAGACCCCTGAGACCATGCTCCCGGTCTCGGTAGCAATGTCATGAAATCTCGCGCATAGGCGCGAGGTCTCGGCCCTTATGTGGTCTCAAAAGCATTTCCCAAGAACCAATGTTCTTGTCTATTATCCTCATCCGTATCCAATCGAGACATTTGACTAGCTAGTTTGCTTCCATTCACTTGAACTCTCTCCTTTGAGATTTGATTCCTTTAACAAAAAGTTACAATTGATAAGTATTATTATTATTTTGAAACTGATTACAGGTTACCTTCTTCAAATGTGGAGGAGTATGTCTAGGCATTGGGGTGCACCACACCTTATCAGACGGTGCCGCCTCGCTGCAATTCATAAATTCATGGTCCGATACAGCTCGAGGCCTCAACGTCACCCTCCCTCCCTTCCTCGACCGCACACTCCTCCGAGCTCGATCTTCTCCGAATATCCTCTTCGATCACACTGAGTACAAGCCCAACCCCAACCCCTTAGCCCAACAGAGGCAGCCTTTCACCTCTATCCTCCTAACCCTTTCAAGCCACCAGCTCCAACTATTAAAGACCATTTCCAACAACAGCAACATTAGCCATACTTACACCACCTATGAAATTGTCGCGGCACACGTGTGGCGTTGCGCGTGTAAGGCGCGTGAGCTCGGTGATGTGCAAGAAACTCGTGTGTACATCACGGCGGATGGTCGGAACCGTCTCCAGCCACCTCTCCCAGCTGGGTACATCGGTAACGCCATCTTCACGTCGTCTGCAGTATCGATGGCCGGAGATGTTATGGCGAAACCGATAACCTACGCAGCAAACAAGATTAGGAAGAGCATAACTCGATTAAATGATGAGTACTTGAGGTCATCCTTGGATTTCTTAGAGATTGAAAAGGAGAAGTTGGGGAGGTTGGGAAGAGGGTCAGGGACATTTCCATGTACAGATCTTTCAATCGTGAGCTGGACGAGGTTGCCCATATACGAGGCTGATTTTGGGTGGGGGAGGCCTGTGTTCATGGGACCAGCTTCGTTTTTCTATGGAGGTCTAGCCTATATCATGCCAAGCCCTGGTAACGATGGCGGTCTATCGCTTGCAATATCGTTGGAGATGGAGCATATTTCGCACTTTCGGAAGCTGTTTTATCACTTGGAAATGGACGAGGTTAACTGAAAATGATGTTTGGGTTGCTGATAGTCTTCTTCATTTCCCTTTTCAATTTTTATGGTTTAGGAGGATAAAGCTAGCACAACTTCTTTCTTTCCTACTTTATCCATTCTTTATTTTTACCGACTGGATAAATAAAGTGGGGGAAGAGAAAAACTATGGCTAGCATTTCCTGTTGGTTTATTGTAAGACTATTATGCATGGGGTGATTCCTTTTGGGCGTGTGAGTTTAGTATGAGGTGTGTGTTGTTTCATTCACCAAAAAAATGACTGTTTTGGTTAGGATGATTTCTGATGGATCACACGTTTGATAACACCCCTTTAGCATGCAGGCGTTGCCTGCAGACTGCAATATGAAATTCATTTCCCCTTCTATGTGAGAAGACTATAGCATTATGGAGTCATCTTTAGGTTCAATCATGTAACCTTGGATTTTTTCAAAAAAATAACTATAGGGGAGTTAAAATATCTTAACCAAGGTTAGTATAAGGGAAAGCAAATCCTCTGTGTTCTTCGCTGGGTTTTTCCCTATGTCCATGAGTGTTGGAAGACCAGGATCAATTCGTCTGTACAGATTTAACGGTTGTAACCACCTGTCCAAGAGATCTAGCCTTCAAAAACTATGGCCACAAGGAAGAACAAAGACGATATGGTTTCATTATAAGGCAGTTAAAGGTGCTCTGTCAGTGGGCAGACGATTTTGGTCTTGTGAGGGATAGACTAAATCTGATCCCATTGCGAGTGTTTTGAATACCCACCTAAAAGTGGTGGTGCTTAGCATTCTCATTTTAAAATTGGCCAAAGCCCCACTCTGCTACATTTGCACTCACCCCAAAAGGTAGAAAAATAAATTGTCTTTTTTCTTCTTTTGTCTTTGGCTACAATAACTATGTCCCCAAATGTTACGTCTTTTTACCAAGTTTGGGGAGAGTGTAAATGTGATAGTAGTGCTAGCTAATGTTACCTAGTTTGCTACTTACTAGAACGGACCGCGAACCCATTCAAAGCAAACCAGTATGGGGTTCAGTTCGTTTGGGTTCGTGGAAATGAACGAACCCCGTTCTCGAACTCAATAGCTTTGGTTCGACGAACTTTTGTTAGAGTTCGGCAAATTTGTTCTTTAAGTTAGTGAACTTACACTTGAATTCAATGAATTTGACTTCTAGGTTTGCGAACTGGTCATAAAACATATTTGTAATGCTTTTTTTTAGAATGTATTTAAAATATATTTATTTGTATGGTTCAAATATATATATGTATTAATATTATAGAAGTGAACCATGCTAGCAAACTAAACTAAAGAACCTAAGCGAACCGAGAAACAAACTAACTCATCCTACCCCTAGCGAACCGGGATCACTCTAGAGTGGTGAATTGCGAACTCGAATCCAAACCAAGTGAACCGACGAACCAGGTAACGTTGGTGCTAGCAATTCCTTAAAAATATGAAGTACAAAGTTTAACCGACGGGGTTAACTGAAAATGATGTTTGGGTTGCTGATAGTCTTCATTTCCCTTTTCAATTTTTATGGTTCAGGAGAAAGCTAACACAACTTCTTTCTTTCCTACTTTATCAGTCTTCACTTTTACGGACTACCTTTGCAATATATTGAAAACTAAGGATGAGAGAGGACATGTGGTCCTAGTGGAAAGAAAGTGGGGGGAAGAGAAAAACTATGGCTGGCATTTCCTGTTGGTTTATTGCAAGAAAATTATGCACGGGGTGATTCCTTTTGTGCGTGTGAGTTTAGTATGAGGTGTGTGATGTTTCATTCACCAAAAAATGATTGTTTTGGTTAGGATGCTTTCTGATGGATCACACGTTTAATTACACCCCTTTAGCATGCGGGCGTTGCCTGCAGACTGCAATATGAAATTCATTTCCCCTTCTATGTGAGAAGACTATAGCATTATGGAGTCATCTTTAGGTTCAATCATGTAACCTCGGATTTTTTCGAAAACATATTTAAAAAAATAACTATAGGGGAGTTAAAATATTTTAACCAAGGTTAGTATAAGGGAAACCGAATCCTCTGTGTTCTTCGCTGGGTTTTTCCCTATGGCCATGAGTGTTGGTAGGCCAGGATCGATTCATCTGTACGGATTTAATAGTTGTAACCACCTGTCGGAGAGATCTGGCCTTCAAAAATTATGACCACAAGGAAAAACTCAAGGAAGAACACAAATGATATGGTTTCATTATAAGGGCAGTTAAAGGTGCTCTGTGAGTGGGCAGACGGTTTTGGTCTTGTGAGGGCTAGACTAAATCCTATCCCATTGCGAGTGTTTTGAATAACCACCAAAAAAGCAGTGGTGCTTAGCATTCTCATTTTAAAGTTGGCCAAAGACGTACCCACTCTACTACATTTGCACTCACCCCAAAAGGTAGAAAAATAAATTGTCTTTTTTCTTCTTTTGTCTTTGGCTACAATAACTATGTCCCCAAATGTTACGTCTTTTTACCATGTTTTGGGGAGAGTGTAAATGTGATAGTAGTGCTAGCCAATGTTACCTAGTTTGCTACCTACTAGAACAGATCGCGAACCGGTTCGAAGCAAACCAGTACGGGGTTCAGTTTGTTTGGGTTCGTGGAAATGAACGAACCCCGTACTCGAACTACTCGAACTCAATAGCTTTGGTTCAGTGAACGTTTTGTTTGGAGGCGAATTTGTACTTTAAGTTCAGCGAACTTCTACTTTGAGTTCAGTGAATATGGTTTTTGGGTTTGCGAACTAGTCATAAAACATATTTGTAATGCTTTTTTTAGAATGTATTTAAAATATATTTATTTGCATGGTTCAAATATATATGTATTAATATTATAAAAGTGAACCACGCTAGCGAACCAAACTAAAGAGCTTAAGCGAACTGAAAAATAAACTAACTCATCCTACCCCTAGCGAACCGGGATCACTCTAGAGTGGCGAATTGCGAACCCGAATCCGAACCGAGCGAACCGATGAACCAGGTAATATTGGTGCTAGCAATCCCTTTAAAAAATATAAAGTATAGAGTTTTAGGAAAATAGTTGTGTGGGTTTTCCCTGTTAAGATGACTAAGGATCGTCTCTAGCCAGAGACGATCTCTATGACTGCAATATTAGCATGTCATATGTCCTATAATTGTCCACTTTGAAAGTAATTAACACAAGGAAAGAGTAGTAACAATTAAATTGGACAGTTATGGGACACATGACATGCTAACATTACATTCTTAGAGATCGTCTCTTGCTATAGCCAGAAACAATCCTAAGTTTGTTAAGGTAGGGCGGTGTAAGGCACACCCCAAACATTTTAAAAACCTCAATTAATATAGGGTGGTGCTTGAGCACTTACACTCCAAACCCCCCCCACCCCAACGTCCCTCCCAATTACGCTCTCATTCAAGACCTCTTAAAAAAATCACCAAACTCACTCTTCTTACTCTACGAAAACAACTGAAATACCTCTCTTCTTCCTCTATCAAACAACAACCTTCATTCTCTCTACAACGATCACAGCAACAGTAATGCCCACCTCCTATGCTTTACTACATAGGATGGTGTACATATTTAGTATTAAAATTCCATGTTCGTTCTTAAAATTGGTTTTGCATGATTTTCAGACATATAGGGGGTCATTGAACTTGAGTTGTGCTGATTTTAGGGGCTGAAGTTTAGTACATTCTGGAACAATTATGGTAAAGTTCTCCTCTAAACATTGAGTATAACACACCAAACCATACTCAATTCGGAGTTCGAAGGAGAGAGCCTTAAATCCTTAAAGACAGACCATCACGCAGTCTGATAACTTGTCCGATCTGACACTGTCTCAATTTCTGTATCAACTTTTGCATTTTTTTATTTTAAAACAAAATTTTATTGATTTTTTTTGTTTCCTCTTAAAGCCTTTTTCAAATTCAACCTTCCTATTTAAGCCAACCGTTTTGGAAAATTTATGGAGAATTATAGAGAGTTAGGACGAGTTATTTGTATCAAATAATTTCTCTCTCTTTGTGTCCTATACACCATGATATACTTTCTATACAAAGAGATCATCTTCTTCTTTAAAAAAAATGAGAAAATAGTTCTACTGTATTTGATATTCCTCTCTCTTTTTATGTTAGGGTTTTATTTTGATGTTGTCGAGTTCGTTGTGACCACAGGTTAGTGAGTGCTCTCTACCGACGGATTGAGACTGTTGAATCCTAGTGGTGTCTGCCAAAGACCTGTAAGCATGGGAGCAGGGGCATTCATCACCTAAAGGAGTACAACATGTTCAACAGGTCTCCATTTTGATAAGTGATCTAACCTTATTTTTCAATTTCATATACTAAATGGATTACAATATTTTTCTGTGTATTTTCTATTTGATTTATAGTGCTCAATGTAAATTTTTTCCAACAATCTTAAGGTGATTAAATTGAGCGTTATATTATGAATATTTAGGAGAAAAAATATATCATTTGATTTGATGAAATCAATCGGAAGTTTCTGCAATTGCTATAATTTATAAGAAGAAGATGCAAGATGCGAAAACATGGAGATTACATGGCTTACCATATTCCTTATATTTATAATGTTCATCTCTGCATTGTAGAGAACTTCAGCAATGAAGGAATGGGACCAATTCCATCAAGGTGGATAGGATTCTGGCAGAATAACACCAGAGTTGGAGTTCGTTGTAACAAAAGGTTGATCGGAGCGAGGTATTTCAACAAAGGCTACGAAGTCAAGTCACTTGCAGTCCTCGGAGAGTTCTTCTCTATTGCTCGTGATCTCAATGCCCATGGCAGTATGGCACCCTCACTATGTAAACCGTCGGCGAGCGTTTTGGCTCAGGGGCGAGTGTAATCGGACTAGGCAATGGAATGTCTAAAGGTGGATCGCCTAATGCGAGAGATCGGCAATAACTTGATTTTAATTGTTGGAGCCAGCACCATTGATCACGAATTCTTCATCCGTTGAGATCGGCAATAACTTGCACATCAAGGGCAAAGCCTTTCACATAACAGCTTGTCGGGAAAGAAGTAGATGCCAAGGCTGTTTGCACGGCTCTGTTACTTGATGCTAGGAAGATGAAGGGACAAGGTGGTGCTAACTCAGGGAGGCAGTAAAATTATTCCCAACCAACATTCATGTCCTTCCTACTTCACATATCACTGCACCAATTAGGGTAGAATTGTAAACGGATGCAGATATTATCCGTATCCAAACCCGTTTAGTCAGCCGGTAAACGAATTTGGATAGTGATTTTACTATTTGTTTATAATCGGATATTGGTATATATAAATAATATATTTTAAAATTTAGAAAACTAATGTTACTTTTAAAATAAATTTTTTTTAAAAAATTTTTTTTTATATTTTTACATTTTTTAATATTAATTTACATTTTTAAAAAACTTTTTTAAATGTAATCGGATAATTCGGATACTATCCGAATTCGAAAATTTTAATTGGAGTCGGATACGGATATCATATTTCACTATCAGCCTGATATTTATTCGGATTCAGATATTCGAAATTTATAATCGGATCCAAATCCGCTCCGTTTAAAGCCCTAAATAAGGGGTTTGGTACACTAGAAGGGGTCATTTTTTGGTGCAGTCGAAATTGGGAGCTATTACGTTTTCTCAATCTTGAAAACGTAAGGTTGAAGGAAAGAAACTCTCTTGAAAACGTAAGTTTGAAGGAAGAAGAATGTGGGGTTTGCTTTCAAGTTTTGAGAAGATACAACAAGATGTATCTTATAATATTTCACCTTAGTGCAATTATGTTCTAAGAACAAGTTTGTAATAGCTGCCCAACCCACTTCGCTAGCCCATTATGACTCGGCCCATTGTTAGATAATTACGGGTCAAGCCCGTATTCAAGTCTATCAATTCTATCCGCCATATAACATTTGTTTGGACTATGTCATTAGAAACTGCATTTCCAGAATTCTATGGGGAATAAATACTACATAAGTTCTCCAAGTTCTTTCTCTGGCGCATATCAACAATAAGAGGGGCCCATATAAGGGGGGCCCATACGCATCAAAAATGGTAACTTTTGGAACAAACGGTCAGTTCTTTCTTACCCTCTTGAAATTTTTATTTTTCCAACAATCTTCCTAAGAGGTAAGTGCAATCCTTATATTTATAGCAAGAGGATTATGGTATGTTAATTAGTTATGCTGAATATACTAAATTGTTAGCCTAAATTATTAAATGATTCCCCATCATTTATTGAGCATGTTTTAATGCACCCAATTATACTTATCAACATATGATTATTATTTGTTAATGGTGTCCTATTGTGCATAACTTGTATGATTATAAAAATTCATGTTTGATGCTTAATGTCAAACCTCCCTATGTTGGGAGCGTATACACTCAATTTTGTGTATTAGTTTTCCACTTGATATGACGCATTAAATACCTTGTGCAAGTTAAGTCAAGTTGAGCTATGAGCATGTTTATTCTTAAAGCGAATGTTGTGTAAAACATACACAAAAACCTCCGGATAACACCATATGTTTTGAGTTATGTTGATAAATGATTATTGATTTAAAGGTGATCTGATAGCGTGTTTTAACTGTTATAAACTATGAATTATTTGGCTGAATTAACCTATGTGGTTAATGAAGTATTTATCATCTGCACTCATAGAGAAACTCGTTTTAAACTTTGGGTAAATTATATAATATTTAAAATTATGGGTGTGTTTTACATAAAAACAACATAATAAAACATTTGCTTGTATGTCAATGATATTATATGAGAATAAACCTAGAGTTTATTTATAACCTAGAGTTGATCATTTAAATTTGGCATGGTAGAAACAAATGTAAACTTGGGTTGAAATAACATGAGTTTATATATTTGAGGATATATTTTTATCTCAATGAGATCAAAATTTTAGCCCTTATTGGTGGGGCTATCTCTTGGTAATCATCCAAGCAGACACACTAACTCAATTCACTATAGAGCTCAAATTTGATACATGTAGACAAAAAATGTAAAGAAGTCATATGACTTAGAATCTTATTTGTTGTATGCGCTAAACTAAGAATAATATCTACGTTAACAATGGATTATACTTATAATGAGGATCCTAACATATACGTCATATGAAGTACTATGCTAGTCATTCTACAAAAGAATATCATGTAGATGGTTATACTACATGCAGTTGGTTATCTTGTAAATATTTATCCTACAGATGGTTAGATAATTACTCTATGAAGTGTATTAAATAGGCAGTCTAATGTATATCATGAACTGTATTATACCAAAATAACATATAATCTATGTAAACTCGGTAGATCTATATGTAACTCAGAGCAAGATCTTTGAGATACTTTAATTAGAGCAAGATCTTTGTGATACTTAAATTAGGGTGTTCTAAGCACCCAATTTTTACACCACTTTTTAACCATAGTGAGGCTCCCTAACCCTAGGTTAACCCTAGTCAACCTTGAGCAAACCCTAAGATAAACTCAGTCAAACCCTAGGTCTAACCCTAGGTCAACCCTAGTTAACCTTAGGTGAAACCCTAGTCAAACCTACGTCAAACCCTAGGACAAACCCTAGTTAAACCTAGGTCAACCCTAGTTAATCTTAGGTCTAACCCTAGTCAAAACCCTAGGTCAATCCATAGGTAACCCTAGGTCAAACCCTAGTACACCCTAGCCTAGCCCTAGGCCACAGCCCTAGGGCATGAGCCCAAACCCTTAAACCCTCGGTCTGGGCCCATCATTGGCCTAAAATTTTGAAATCCTCACCTGTACGCGTGCAAACTGGGCTAGACCCTGTTCTGGGTAAGAATTGATAATGGCGGTAGAAACTCTACCGTCATTCTCAATTTAGTCTGGAATGGGAATGATGGTACTAGTTCTACCGTCATTCCCAGTTTACGTTATCTCAGCAATCACCTGCCCGCAGTATGCAAGCATGCGTCTGGCAGCCCCCTCTCCTCCCTGAGACCTCTGCCAACTATGGTACTAATACCATGGGTGTCCCCAACCCCTCCATCTATAAATACCAATCCCCTCCACCTTCTTCCCACACAGTTGAACCCCTATCCAAATCTCTGCCTTGTTGCCATCGAGTTCCAACCTCATCCAAGCCTCACTAGAGACCTCCAAGACCATTCTGAGCCTTCTCCCAACTGTGCCACACCACCCCGGGCACCTCCACCGTGCACCACCACCACCAGGCACCACTGCCACTGCTGACACTAAGGGTAGGGCCTTGCCCCCTCCCCCATCCTCTGCTCATGTTCAATGTGAGCCCTTGGTCCTAATTCCAGGGGACTTTATTTTTCTTCCCCACTTGCTGTAAAACCAGGAGTAGGGGTTTCCCTATCTTCCTCATAGATAAGGGAACCCCCTAGGCAGTTCCACACCACTCACACCTCCACACACAGTGCACCCACCTATCTCAGCTCCCCGAGTCTTCTGGGGAACCCTCAGGTCATGAGGGATCCCCTGGAAGCAGCCTAGTGCAACACCAAGGGGAAGATTTTAGTTTCTAGAAAAATCCAGAAATTGCGATAAACAATATACCATCATTTCTGGTATTCTTCATTTCAGCAGCTGTAGACCCGTATGGTTGAGCCCTGGTCCATTCCAAGGCCTGAACTAGGTTCCTAAGACCTCCCCTAACCTACCCTGATCCTTCTAGGCTAATCCCATAAGTTTAACCGTGATTAAAATGATGAAACTTGGGAGATACCCAGAATGGCGGTAGAATAATTACTATCATTTCGGAGAATTCTATTACAGAGATAACATGCCTCCCGTAGACCCATTTTAGACCAAGTCCAGGGCCTACCACAATCCCAGGATGTATGGTGGATCCCTCTGATCATCCTTGAGGGCCCATGGCCCATGGGTTCATCCCTGACCTTAAGACCTTGCAAAACCATTCTCAGGTATAACTGAGAATGGCGGTAGACTATCTACTGTCATTCCAACCTTGTGAAGGATTAGAATTGGCAGTAAACAATCTGCCGTCATTCCCAAGTTCACTATTAGATGGGCTTTGCACAAGGCCCAGACTTGGTAGGAGGCCACTCTAGGCCTTGCCAAGATACTTGGGCCCACCCTAGATCAGACCTGGTTCTAACCAAGGGTTAACTCAACCCTGGTCAGTTCTTAACCATGGTTAGCCGATCTAACCTTGAGGAAAAATCTCAGAAATTTCTCAAAAATCCAAAAAATCTGAAAAATAAAAGAAAAAGGAAAAAACCATGTCTTGCATCATACCTAGCCATGGTAAAATAGATTAATCATGGTAAGCTCCTTCTTTAACCATGGTTAAGCCTATTTTGACCTTGAAAAAATCCAGAAAATCCCTTGAATTGCCAACAAATGCAATTGGACCATAAAACTGAATTTGGACCCTTACCAATCATGGATAGCAACTCTAACCATGGTTAGACCTTCCTTTAACTCTGATTAAACCTCATTGGGCCTCCGAGCCCAATCTTGAACTACCGGGGCCCAAGCCTTAGCCTACCGGGCTTACCCTTAGCCTACCGGGCCCAATCTTAGTCTACCGGACTGTCCCCTTAGCCTACCAGGCTTACCCTTAGCCTACCGGGCCCAATCTTAGTCTATCGGACTGAAGCATTAGCCTATCAAGCCCAAATCCTTAACCTTGTACTTAACCAACCCAGTCAACCAAACCCTAGCCTCTGGGCTAGACCCTTAGTCACTCCGGTGCACACACACACACCCCTCAGCCTTAACTTAGGCTCTTGTGCCAGAACTACGCTCGGTCTAATCTCACCCCAATGTGAGTACGTAGGCAACACAATCCGGGTTCAACCCTAGTTAGTTTTTCCTTTCTTAAATTAGTATAACCTAAAAACTAATAAATTTGAACAATAATTGACTTTAATTGGCTTATACCTTGGAAGTAGGTAACCATTGCAAAATGGGGGTCCTAGGATGCCTAACACCTTTCCTGAGACTTAACCGAACCTCTTACCTAGAACTCTCATGCAGACCAAGACCTTATTCTCATAATCTGGGACTTATCTCTCCTAAATGAATAAGTGGCGACTCTTAATCAACTCAATTCATTTGTGAATGGATGAAAATCCATGCTCACAGGTGTTAAGAAATCTGATATATAATCCAGATTGTTGTCTTAAAACTATATTGACACTACGTGAAAAACAGAAATATGTCGCTAAAAACGATGGCTTAAGAGAATCGTTAAAATATTGACGGTGTTTTACGGCCCTTAACTGTGGGTTTCATATTGTGCAAAAAATGATGGCCATTATTTGTCGTTTTTTAAAAAAAATTTAAAAGTAAAACATAACCTTAAATTTCTTCATTCTCAAACCCATCTCAGACGCTTGCCCTTTCTTCCTCACCCCTTAAACCCATCTACACTCTTGACGGTTTAGACAGCGAGAAGGTTCAATTATTTCGATATTTTTGCTATTGTAGTGAGGATATCAACCATCAGGAGGATGATAGCTCTTGCTATTGTTAAGAATTTGATTATTCATCAAATGGATGTTAAAACTGCATTCCTCAATGGAGATCTCGAGGAAGAGATTTATAAGGATCAGCCAAAAGGTTACATACTTCTTAGAAATTAGAAGAAAGTATGTAAGTTGCTAAAGTCTTTATATGAACTCAAGTAAGCACCTAAAAATTGACATGGCAAGTTAGAAGAATCCTCCTAGTTGATGGTTACCAGATCAATAGAAAAGATATTTGCGTGCACAACAAATTTAATGGAGATTGACTTCGACGTTATTATTTGTCTGTACGTAGATGACATGCTCATCTTCAAGATTGATCTGGATAATTTCTTGAACACTAAAGCATCCTTATCCTCCAATTTCGATATGAAGGATTTGGGTGAAGCCGATGTTATTTTGGGAATCAAAATATTTCGAAGTGTTAATGGGATTACCTGTTCCCAGGGGAGCTACATTGAAAATATTCTTAAGAGGTTCAATCATTTCGAATTCAATTCTGGAAATAATTATTTTGGGAATCAAAATATTTCTAAGATAGAATAATTCTATTTTGCCTAACATGTCTAATTTGATTCAATCCTACCTAACAAATCTAATTTGATTCAATCCTAAATTTGTAACCAAATAGTCTTAGAATTCTATCTTACCATGCTATAACTCCGAATTGTGTTTGTTGCCGTATAAATCTCATGTAATAAATTTTTTTCCTGAAAAGGCAATGTAAAGTTTGTGATGTCTTTTTACATGAATTTATAGTTTGCCTCTTTCCTATAGTTTTGTTTTAATTTATATTTTATATTATTTTATTTTTAATTGATTTCTTATTTTAAAATTTTGTTAAATTTAATATAAAACTAATGATTAAAATATTTTAATTCATTAATGAAAAATTAATACGTGCAACGCACATGCACTTTTATATATATATATATTGTTCCAAGGTGATAAAGTTCACCCAATGCGTGAACTCAATAATCTTCAGGCAAGGCATAACATCTGTGCGAATTGTGTAATTACAATGAAAATCAAGGGTTGTCTTGTAATTATGAATACAAATGGTTTTATACAATTACCTTTGATTTTTATTATAATTACCAAATTGCCACCTACATTATGCTTGGGCAAAGGTTACCAAGTTCACACACTGTGTGAACTCTAACATTCCCCTATATATATATATATATTGAGAGGAGGGGTAGGTGCCATTGATTGATTTTTTTTTTCTGATCAAAACACCCCAAAAGAAATTAGTTAGGGGTATGGACATAATCTAATTATTATCTCTACGTTAAAGCTAAGTAGTATACTAGTTCTACTATTATAATGAGAGAATGAGAGCTAGGTGGCATTAATTGATTACTTTTTTCTGATCAAAACACCCCAAAATTATATTATTCTATTATTACATGAACAATTAATTAGGGGTATGAACGTAATCTAATTATTATCTCTACAATAAAGCCAAGCTGTAAATGGGTTATGTGGCGCTTTAGGAGAGAATATGGAACAATTGTTAGAAAGAACAACCACACCTCTTTCTTTTCTCTTATTTTTTCTCTCAACTTCTAAATACTAATTTGTACACCTACTTGGGGAGGATACATCTGATTGGGGAATAGGAGGGGTGGCATTGATTTTTTTTTTTTAACCAAAACACCTCAAGTTATGTTATTCTATTATGAGAGCAATTAGTTAGGGAGTATGAACATAATCTACTTATTGTCTCAACATTAAAGTCAAGCAGTAGATTGGTTACTTGACGCATTTAGAGAGAAAGTAAGAAGCAGTTTTAATTAGTTTTATTATTGCATATATAGGTCTATAATGTCTAAGTATTCATTCTTATGTAGAAGGATGGTTGCCTAAATGACAGGTAATTAAGTCAATCATTTGATCTATTTTTTGTATTCATTAAACAGCCACATGTGTTTCACTACTGTATATAAAGAGAGAGAGAGAGTCTTATTATAAAATCCAATAGTGTGTATATATATATAGAGAGAGAGAGAGAGAGAGAGAGAGATTGATTTACCAAAAAAAAAGCGAGAGAGCGTCTTATTATAAAATCCAAACTATGATATTTGACCACCTTAACTCATTATAGATATTAGATAAAATAAAGTTATTGGAGCAAGGGGAACATCTCAACAATAACAATGGCATATTTTCTGGCCCCAATCCTTGCAGATCCCACCCTTTGCACAACCAGTCAGGCAGTAATTGTTGCAATGATCGTTGTCTTCCTGAACTTTCGGATCGCAATGAAATTGCACGGTTTCACAGCATTTCTGGGCATCTCCAATGTCTTTTAACACAACCAAAACAAATGTTAGTACTAGTATAAGAACAAAACCTAAAAATAGTACTTCACTGTTCTTTTTTTTTTTTTTGCTAACCTGCACAAACGATGAGGAACACGATAAGGAATGTCACTGCTGCAATCTTTGCCATCACTTCCTCCTCCCAAATTAATTAATATTTGTGTTTGTCTATAAAATTGCTTTAATCGTTCTTGTCATATATATAGCTAATTACCATCTAAATAAGGAAATTTAGAATAATGAATGCTTTTAATTTCACCATTATAAATCAATATCTTGTGTCCATGAAAATCCACCTCAATCTTCCTTGTTCTATTTACAAAGTTAAATATGGAAATCTATAATAATCTACTTTGATTTCACCTTTATAAATCACTCTCTACCTTAGTATACAAAATTATTGTATACTCAGGATTTCCTATGGCAAGTCTGGCTGGCTTTTACACCATTATACCATGTGTCACAACGTCAATTGATCAACTTTAAACTCTAGGGTATAGAAACGTAATTGTTTGAATGAGTTGCTTATTTAGCTACTCTTCTTTATTGTATTTATAGATATCTTACATAGGTACAAGATCTTTACAGAATACTAACTTGGGAATACAACCAAGAGAATAACAATCCATAAGGAAAGAAGAATCAAGGAGGATTCTTCTTTAGGTAAGCTATATCCAAAGGATTTGGTTGCCGTGAGCGATTGATGCTCTTTGGATCTGTATGGATCCTCTTTAGATTTGTAGGTAGAGAAAGATGTGTTGATACACCCCCGCAAGTTGATGGCATAGGTGACAACAACTTGGACTTTAATAACTGAAACCGAGGAGCGGAGAGACCCTTTGTAAAGATGTCGGCCGGTTGATTGATGGTTGGAATAAACTGAATCTATAAATCACCTTGAATAACGCGTTCTCGGACAAAATGATAGTCAATTTCAATATGTTTTGTCCAGGCATGAAATATAGGATTGGCCGCCATATATGTAGCACTCACATTATCACAAAATAATTGAATAGGGGAAGATAGATGAATGTCCAAGTCACGGAGAATATACCGAAGCCAGATGGTGTCGGCAGTAGTGAAAGCTAAGGCACGATATTCGGCCTCAGCACTGGACTGGGAGACAGTCTTCTGCTTCTTACTTCCCCATGAAATGAGGTTGGAGCCAAGAAAAATACAATGTCCAATGGTGGAGCGACGGTCGTCAGGACTGCCTGCCCAGTCAGCATCAGAGAATGCAGTGAGGTCAAATGTAGAGCAAGGGTTAATATTCAAGCCTTGACCAAGAGAACCCTTCAGATATCGGAGGATCCGTTTAGCAGCAATCAAATGGGTGGTCGTAGGATTGTGCATAAATTGACAAGCTTGGTTAATAGCGTATGTGAGATCCGGGCGGGTGAGAGTAAGGTACTGTAGACCGCCAACCAATTGTCGATAGGAAGAGGGATCAGCAAGAGGGTCACCATCATGAGCAGACAACTTGGAGTGAGAGGCTACTGGCGTAGAGCAAGGTTTAGCACCAATTAAATCATGTTTTTCCAGAAGACTAAGAGAGTATTTATTTTGGGTTAAAACAAGACTCGAGGAGGAGCGAGTGACCTCCATGCCGAGAAAATAGTGGAGATCTCCTAGATCCTTCATGTGAAATTCCGAATGAAGAGTAGAGATGAAAGATGAGACAATGGATGGAGAATCTCCTGTAAGAATAATATCATCCACATAAAGTAATAGAACCATAGTGCCCGAAGGAGAAGAGTGAATGAACATCGAGTTGTCTGCTTTGCTGCAAATGAACTCATGTGTGAGAAGAAAAGAGCTAAACCGTTGGAACCAAGAGCGAGGGGCTTGCTTGAGGCCATAAAGCGCCTTGTGAAGGCGGCAAACATGATCGGGGAAGGTATTGTCAATGAAGCCTTGAGGTTGCCTCACATATACTTCTTCTTGGAGAGTGCCATGGAGAAAGGCATTGCTAACATCTAATTGGCGAATAGTCCAGGTCTTTGAGATAGCAACAGAGAGAACAACACGAATTGTTGCCGGTTTGACAACAGGACAAAATGTTTCATCGAAATCAATGCCATGCTGTTGATTGAAGCCTTTGGCAACAAGGCGAGCTTTGTACCGTTCTAAGGAACCATCGGCGCGCTGTTTGATTTTATATACCCATTTGCAACCAACAATATTCATAGTAGGGAGAGGTGGAACAAGAGACCATGTTCGGTTGCGAAGAAGAGCATTAAATTCATCGACCATGGCAGTGCGCCACTGTGGAGATTTATGGGCTTGAGTGAAGCATGTAGGCTCAACCAAGGTCGGGGAGACAGAGTGCAATAGAGCTACCGAGACGAGGTAGCGGGTAGCGAGCCAAGCTTTAGGAACCCGAGTCCCATCTTTTGTTCGAGTGATCATGGGGTGCCTTGAGTCAGATGAAGGAGCAGCAGGGACTGAATTGTCCGAGGAGACCATTGTGGAGGGGCCACCAAGATCAACAAGGTTGCTAGGTGGGGCATTGAGTGGAGATGGTGCGATGGGTAGCAGCTGATCTTGAGAGCTAGGTGGGGCATTGAGTGGAGATGGTGCAGTGGGTAGCAGCTGATCTTGAGAGCTAGGAGAAGCTTGAGGTGAGGTGCCAACAATAGAATCAATGTGCTGGAATGTTGTAGGAGCTTGTGGCAAGCTTGCGGTTGGGGAAAATGCACTTGTATGCGGGAGTGAAGGCTGAGCAGATGTAGGGGCATTAGGCGCATTACTATGAGAGCAAGAAGGTGCAGCAACCATTGGTGGAGTTGGTAGAGTAGGCAGGGGGGCAGGAGCAACTGGACCAGTCCCGAAACCAGTGGGCAGGGAATGAACAGCACCGGGAATGGAGGTGCGTGAGCTCAGATATGAAGGTGTGGAGGAGCTTGGAGTGCTGGACCTGCAAATGTCACCAAAGGGAAATTGATGTTCAATAAATTTAACATGTCGAGAGATATATATGCAACCGGAGGTGGGATCAAGGCACCGATATCCCTTGTGAGAGGAGCTATAGCCGAGAAATACACAACGAATAGACTTGGGGCTGAGCTTGTCTCGTCTTGTGGCACCAAGAAAAGGGTAGCATTCGCACCCAAAGGCACGAAGAAATTGGTAATCCGGGCGTCGAGCAAATAGGATCTCAAAAGGAGATTTATTTTTGAGAACCGGAGATGGGAGGAGATTAATCAGAAAAGCTGCGGTGGTGAAAGCTTCAAGCCAATAGTTCTTGGGTAACCCACTCTGTGATAACAAGGTATTACCGGTTTCCACAAGATGACGGTGTTTCCTTTCGGCGACGCCATTTTGTTCCGGCGTATAAGGACATGATTTGTGATGGGTAATCCCATTGGAAGCCAAGAAATTGGAGAAGGCATTCCCAATAAATTCACCACCGCCATCACTTTGGAAAATTTTAATGCGAGAGGCAAATAAATTTTCTACGAGACATTTAAAAGATTGAAAGCATTGTAGACTGTCAGATTTGCGTCGCATTGGAAACATCCATGTAAACCGACTATAATCATCAACAATGATTAGGTAATAGCGGTACCCAGAAAGGGAGGGAACTGGGGCTGGACCCCACACATCACTGTGAACCAAGTGTAAAGGAGATGGAGCATAGTGATTCACATAATGAAAAGGGAGACGATGACTTTTAAATAAATGACAGTCAGAACAAGAATTCTTATTATTGAAAGGAAAATTAACAGCTTTATTTGAAAGTAAACATCGCATAATGGAAGGAGATGGATGGCCAAGACGTCGGTGCCAAGTATCAAATGAGGAGACCGTGGTCATCAAAGAGGCTTGTGAAGGAGGTTGTTGCACCGGGATTGGATAAAGATCACCAACAATTGGCCCGTTGAGAAAAGACGTCCCGTGCGAAGATCCTTGATAGAAAAACCCCAAGGGTAAAAAGTGAATGAACAGTTATTATCGCGAGTAAGAGAAGCCACGGAAAGTAAGTGTTTCTTAATGGAGGGAACAAAAAATACAGAATTGAGACGTAATAGAGAGTTGGGTGTGGAAAGAGAGGAGTTACCAATACTTGAAATAGGAAGATGGGTACCATTGCCAACCATTACACGGTCCGGGCCAGAATATTCGGACATTTGATGAAGAAGAGAGGGATCCGATGTCATGTGGCTTGTGGCTCCGGAATCAGCATACCAATTTTGATCTGAGGGTGTAGCAAGCGACATGGCAGCAAATGTTTGAGACATGGAGTCATCCTGAAATGAGTGATTAAACCGTTGGCGGCATTGGATAGCCGAGTGTCCCTACAACGCATTGGGCCAGGAGCTTACAAGCTTGCATTACTAGAGGGCTCTAAAATACATCATGTGTTCCATATTTCTTGTCTCAAGAAGCAGTTGGAACAAAATGTTGTGGCATCACCTACTCTTCCTCCTATTCAAGACACTAGCAAATTATGAGTGGAGCCCGTCACAATTCTCAACAAGCGCATGTCCAAACTCTAAACATCACAATAAAGCAGTCACCAAAGTTCTTGTACAGTGATCAAATGTTGGACTAGAGGACGCTACCTAGGAGCTGTTACATCGAATACAAGAGCATTTTCCAACATTTCAACCTTGAGGACAAGGTTGATCGCAAGAGGAGTGGAGTGATACGATCTCACTTAGCCACCAGTAGCCACATCACTGCCAGTGGTTATTTCTTTCATTAGAGTTTGCTAATTTAGTAGTTATGGAGTTGGTAGGGATTTTCTTGGACTCTGTTTTGTTAAGAGATTTGCTTCTATTCTGTTTGCATTAGAAAGTAGAAGATGGTAGGGATTTGCTTGGATTGTGTTGGCATTAGAAGGTAGAAGAGATTATCTCAAAATAGGAAGTTTCTTTAAATTAGAACCCTAGTTTAAAAAGGCAACATGTACAATTATTTATTGATACAATGGGAATGAAAGAAACCAAGAATTTTTTCCCACAAAACTAAAAGTGTAGACAAATTTGACATGCAATAGGAGAGCGGAGAGAAGCCTTAGAAGTGTCGTCGGGTGAGGCACCAAGGAGACCAGGCTGTGAGTTACAGCCAGGTGGAGGAAATCGACGATTGCCACGTCCACGTAACCCACGAGACCATGAACGGCCACCACGAGCGCGCCCCCTTGATGGCGGGGCAGAATGTTTATCAATATAGAGTGCAGTGGGGGCTCCATCGAAAGAGGGAGGTTGCTGGAAATTGGTGAGGCGTTGTTCTTGAACAAGGAGGCGTGATCGGAACTCAGCGAAGGTGATGGGTTCAACACGATTGGTAATCGCGATTGTGAAGGATTCATACTCATAAGGGAGGCCTCCCAAGGCGCTCATAACCAGATCACGGTCTGAAATTTATCTTGGACAGCAGACAAGGCATCCGAGAGGGCTTTCAATTGATTCAAATACTCGGTGATGGAAGAGCTGCCTTTGCGCAGAGTTTGGAGCTTCAACCGAAGCTGCATAGTGCGAGCATGGGACTGCTGGGTGAAGGAGCTTTCAAGGTAGTCCCATATTGTCTTCGAGGTGGTGAGTCCGACTGTTTGAGCGAGAATAGATTCACTCAATGTGGCGTTAATGCAACTGGTAACATATTGATCGCCACGCCTCCAAACCAGAAAATCTGGATTAGGATTGCCATTAGCAAGTGTGGTGGGTGGGGCCGAAAAGCTACCATCAACGTAGCCGACTAAGTCTTGAGAAATAAGAATGGGGAGAAGTTGATTTTTCCAAAGAAGATAATTCAAATCATCAAGTTTAAGAGAGATAAATTGCACAATATTGGAGATATGGTGGGAATGAGGGGTGAGAGGTAGGGGCGTGGAGACCTTGGTGGAAGAAGGTGTGAGCGGGAGGGAAGTATGGGCTGGAGAGTCATCTGCAGGAATGGAGGCCATGCTGTGAGGCAGGGAAGAGAAAGAGCCAAGGATTAGAACTTGGTTACTACTGATACCATATAGAAACGTAATTGTTTGAATGAGTTGCTTATTTAGCTACTCTTCTTTATTGTATTTATAGACATCTTACATAGGTACAAGATCTTTACAGAATACTAGCTTGGGAATACAACCAAGAGAATAACAATCCATAAAGAAAGAAGAATCAAGGAGGATTCTTCTTTAGGTAAGCTATATCCAAAGGATTTGGTTGCCGTGAGCGATTGATGCTCTTTGGATCTGTATGGATCCTCTTTAGATCTGTAGGTAGAGAAAGATGTGTTGATATAGGGTTGATGCTGCCCAACCTTAGTTTCTATTAAGGATAATTGCTTTTGTATGGACAAGGGACAAATGGCATGATTATATGAAAGTCACAGACACAACAAAAACGATGAAAACCACATACATTACGATGTTATTTAATTATTTTACAGGACGTACCATGGGGCAGGGGTAGCGGCCCTTGCTAATTTGTTAACAAGTGTATAAGAAACATGATCTAATGATTCAATTAACAGTAATAGTCAAACATGGATGTCAATGACTACTTATCAAGGGATGTTGATCAATATAAGGTGAGTTGTAGTTTGAATTCTTTGAGGGAGGACTTAAAAGGCCAATCCCAAAATTATACAATTTTACACTTGATTTTATATTTATTTAAATTTTAATTGCATATTATTATAATTAAAAGATAAATAATTTCTTTATATTTATTTTAAGGTTTAATTATAATATATCAGAACATGTATTATTCCAAAATGGCATTCAAGGGCCCCTTTAAAAGAAAATTTCATTTCTCTTACCTTAATTTTAAAGAATTGGACAAAATGAGACCCATTGTTACATGCCATAATGGTGGCTAGAGTTTTGATTTAAAATGATAATATTATCCTTAGATTAAGTAATATGTCTTCAAATAACCTATTTCCCTTGTCAATTGAAGTAACCTATCTCAATGCTACTAGTGAGAAGCAAATCAAGGGATGTAAGTTCTTATTATTGATTTTTTGTTGACATTGAGAATGGTATGTAAGGGATAAAGAAAGATAAGTTATTCATTGACAATGAACTGCGATTATTTGAAGAAATAATACTTAATCTAGGGACAATATTGATACAAATCAAAATCTTAGCCACCATTAACATTAGGTCTCTATCTGTCTAAATCTTTAAAATAGATGTTTGAGAAAGGAAATTTTTCATAGAGGGGCACTTTGATATGTAATTAACCCTTATTTTAAATAGCAGACCGGTTTGGATTGAGGGTTCCTGGTTGGGATGTGAAAATATTGATGTTAGGGAGGTCCAGTGGTAGTCACCCTCATGCACTCTCTTCTTCTTTGTTTTTTTTTTTTTCCTTTTTTTTTTTGACCGAAGGGAAAAGAATTTTTGTTCTAGGTCTTTGCAAGCCCCACCAGAAAATCCTTGTCTTATTGCAAAAAAAAAAAAGAGTATAATAAGGAGAGAGTCGCGCTAGCGCTAGCAAAATCCATTGATGTTTTCATATGAGAGATGGCTAATGCTTAGTTTCCCCACAGAGTAGAAGAATAGCAATTTATGCTATCTTAGGTCATCGATAGTTCGCAATGAGGTTAGTCGACTTGAGACTTAGCCAAGTCGGATCACTAGGTCACACACCCGGTCCTAGTCACGAGGATTCAATCATCTTAATTTGGACTGAAACTAATCTAGTTTAGCCACACATTATGGGGGTGACAGCAGCCAGGATGATTAACTTAAGACTCGGTTTATCAGCCATTAGTTTCTCACATTTGTTGACAGCTAAATTCAAAAGGCCATGAGTTAGCCCAAACCACTCTCAAAGTCAAAGCTTTTTGTTAGGTCTTCACATTGGACTAAGTTGGGCCTATCTTGCCCAGTCCGTGTTAAGTGAAAGCTGGGTCAATCCTTGATAGAGCTACATTAGACTTGGTCTCTATTTTGGGCCTAAATTTTGAGTTTGGGTTGGGTTCAACCTCTGGCCTCCCAGATTTGCACCATTTTGTGATAAATTTGAAAAGCTCGAAATGAAGCTATTTTTTTAAGGGACCACCCCGAATCCCATAGAAACTCTTCATCGGATAATTCATGCTACTTCTGAGATAGGGAGATGGTGCAGCAATTGGTAATATTCAAGCAACTGGAGTTGCGGCTGTGGTTTGAAATCATAAGGGGTGTGTCTTGAAATCCTGTAGAAAACCTCTAGTGGGAGGTTCTGCTAGACAAGCCGAAGCGGAGGTTATTAGACTCGGACTCTTCCTGATAAAAACTCACAAGTGGAAGAGGGTGATTATAGAGTCGGATGCAAAGGCTCTAATAGACCTTCTGAATGATTCATCTCATGAGGGCCACTAGGAGTTGCATGCTATCTTGTCTGACATTCAAACTATGAGGAATCAATTTGGAAGGGTGGAGTTCCAGTTTATTCCCCGCAAAGTCAATTCTCTTGCTCACAACCTGGCTCAGAAGGCCCTTAATGAGTGCATCTTTAATCTTTCTTCCTATCTCGAGTCACCCTATCATTGTAATGGGTCTCCTCATGTAACTTTTGTTAGACATATATGCCCACAGAGCCATTCCGGAATTGTATTTTTTTATTTTAATCAATAAATGCATATTTTAGATTCACACATTGTCTTCTACATTGGGTAATGTATCAAAAGTATCTCATTGGATCAGACTACTTTGTCCCTTAGGTAACATTGTAGGAAAACCATCCAATTAGTTGATAACTGATTGCTAAGGAGATATGGTTTTTCCAGTTCCTTGTAGACCTAAAATTGTTCTAAGTTAATCAGGATGCATCTGGACAATGTATACCTAATAACTCACACATTGTTAGTTCCATATGATGGAATGATGAATCTCAATCACTTAGAGAAGGGTCTCTTGACTAAAATGTGGATATAAGTAAAAAGTACTTATATTGCAACTGGATCACTCAGTGGATACCCTTAGAAATATACTGTCTCTATATTTAGGGTAGTCCATTTGACAAATTGTCCTTAACCTGAGAGGTCAACATCTTCTCTAGTATTTGCCTATGTAGGTTTGATGTAGCCAATCGTCAATGTCCAACACACCGGACTAAATATGGGTTCGTTGGGTTATGTACGCTGTACTGGAAGAAGTGTGTGTACGCTCGACAAGGATTCCACTACTCTTACAGAGTAAATAATATTAAGTTGATACTTGTCAAAATTGGACTTGAAAAACCCAGCGCTGGTATTTATCGATGAAATGATTTTATCGAGGAATTTATTTTCTATAAAAAAAAAATGTAATTATTATTATTATTTCCTTTAAAGAATTTCTAAAATGTTTTGAAAGTCCAAGTTTGACTAAAAGTATCAAAGAGAATGGGTTCTCAATATAAGCTAGGGATTAAAGACAGTATTAGATATTGTCTCGTAAGCTTATAACAATATTGGAAGTGGAGGGATTGATCCGTAAACAAATCTTGAGATAGAAATACCTGTAAGTAATTCTCTATTTTCTGGGGGTTAATCACATTGTGTTAATGGATATTAATTGTGATTGGTGGAAGTCCAAGGATATAGATAAATTCTATAAACCTAATGGAGTGTAGGAAAAGTGTTTCCTAGTAACAATGCTTTAACCAAAAGGTTGAGTACTTAGTCCCACAATCGGAAATAAGAGATCCATTTAGATCCCACACACAAGGACTTTCTTAAAGTAATTAATTTAATTAAATAATTAAATTAATTAATTTTTCTAAGAAATCACTATATGGTATAGTGAAGCTCTAAAAGGTGGAATCACATTAGATGTGAAAAACCAAATGGGTAGGACCCATTGGGAAATATTTTAAAAGAATAATTAAATTGACCAAAAGGGGTTTAGAACCCAAGGGGGCGTGTGGGGTGGGACCCACCTAGGGTGGGACGCCCACTCCATGAAGATAATAATAATGGTTTGTTTTTAATTAGTTTCTAATTAATAATATCTTATAAGATAAGGTTTGTTAGTTAGTTAGTTAGTTACTAATTAAAGATTCCTTGTTGGACAAGGAGTCTATTAGTTTCTTGCTAATCAAGGAATCCTAACTGAATTAGGATAAGGATAAGATTAGTTGGACACTAATGGATAAGATTAGATTCTATTTTGATTAATCCTAATTAATTAAAGGAGAAACCAAATAGGAAACTAATTGAGGGAATTCTAATTGGATTAGAAAGAGGAGACTTGGGTTGCAAGCAACCCAAGTAAAGCCTATAAAGAGGTGGACGTCCAAGGTGTTGGATACAATTATTTATTTCCAGAATTTTCCATATTTGAAAATATTTCTCCTCCCCTCAAATACCTCATGCCCCTCTCTCCTTTAGTGGTGTACGGTCACAACCCCTCCCCCTTTCTTATCCTTTCTTGTGTTCTTAGTTTTGAATATCAAGAAGAGATTCAAGAACCCATTCTTGAATATAAAAATTGGATCTTTTATTCAAGATTTCTAGAGCTGAATTTTTAGAATGGCCATTAGCTTCCATTAGAGAAAGCTTTAAAGAAAACGAAGGTCTGTGTGGATTGCGAAGGAGACTTGGCACTTGTGAAGTTTTGCCGGTATCGCTATTATCGTGGATTTGACTTAACAATTTCAAAGTCGCAAAGGTATTATGATTTTTATTCTCATTAAATAAAATCAATTAGAATCTTAGTCAGATCTTGGGATTCGATGTATGCCCCCCCCCCCCCCCCACCCCAAGAACTGTTTTTCTTAAATTAAAAAAAGGCATACTTTCAACTTTGCCTCTATAATTCAATGAATTATCTTTAACCAAATAAAAAAAAAAGTTACACTACGCAGAGTACCTATGATTATTATTTTTAATATACGTATGTATTGTTCAGGTACAAGATAATATTGGGCTTGAGTTCGGGACAACCTGGGATCAGCTATAGGAAGAAAAAAATTGAGTGTGCTAGGTTTGGGTCTAATGGCCTGGGCTGGGATCAAGCCCAGTAACCTTTGAAATCACTAAAATTTTGGAACCCAACCAAAACTCTTAAAAGTTTTAATATTTGAATATTTTTATTGGGCCAAATTATTTTCTGAGAATATTCCAAAATTTTGGAATTCTGGCTGAAAATAAATCAAATATTTCCTTATATTTTTATTAATTTTTCTAATATATTTACATCTTTTTCTTTTTCTTTTTTTAAATGTAAATCACTATACAAGGCTAGGATTAATAAGTTACTCGTTTAAATAGGTTAGCAGAAATGCTTACAGGTCTTAAGTATCCTTACTTTTTAGATTTTCAATTATAAAAGTAATATTTTAGATTAAAATATAAAGATTATCTTTATAAAAATTAAATAATTATAATTATCAACTGTCCTAATTTTCAAAGATTCTAATTTAAATAGGTTAGTAGAAGTGTTTAAGGTTTGTAAGTATTCGAAAAACCTAACTCAAATTGATTCAAGCTCAAGCTTAATTCATTTAATCATTATTTTTATTTTTAAAAAATATTAAATAATATTATTATTATTTATTTAATATAAATTATATAGAATATTTAAAGCCAAACTGAGCCTCAATCAAGTCTAGCCGAATCAAACAAGGCCTGGCTTGTACTCGGCTTAAACATAGTTTCAAACTCAGCTCAGTTCAATCCAGCCAAAACTTAGGTTTGAACTTGGCTTCATTTAGCTGAGCTGAGTTGAGCCCTTTTGGCTTGGATACACCTCTACTTATAATAATAGATAAACATCTAATTAAATTTTTTTTTTTTTTTTTTGTTGGTTCAAAGTGGAGGCTACATCTAATTAAATTTTCAATTTAGTAACAAAACATTATTTCAAAAAATTTCACAAATAATATTTTTTAAAATGGTATATTCTAATAAACATACACCCCCGCCTCTTGCCTGAGTGGTAGGGGTGTGGCCTTCCATGGGGGAGGTCTAGGGATCTAATCCCCTTGGGTTAAGGGTTGCAAGAGCCTCAATACCCCTAGCTAACTACTGACCGTACTAACTCTACTGATGTATGTCGATACCAAAAAAAAAAAAAATAAGCATCAATTTTTTTATAAGTTTAATTAAAACTATAAAAAATAAACCTACAAAGTTTTGGTCAAAAGGGGGGTGTTACGCACACCCTAAGTAACCAGAGCGTGGAGTGGGTCAAATTTCAATTTAGCATATGGTCAGGAGCGCCTCCGGAGTGCCAATATATATATATATGATAAATTCTCTTTATTTTTTTAATATATTAAAAAAAAAATAGATCTCCATTTTACTGGTAACACACTCTTTCTATCACTAATCCTTACTTATATAAAAGGGTAAAAGAGTAAATAAGTAAAACTAAAAATAATTGAATTATAAAAAAAAAAAAGTTGAAAAAGGCTTGTTCATAGCTTCGGCTGACACACTTTGGAAAAAACAAACAACTAATTATGTCATAGTCAACCTTCTCTCACCTTATCATTGTCAACCATCTCTCACCTCTCACCTTGTCACTGTCAACCATTTTGAAGATGAAAAATAAAAACCAAACAGTTTTTTGCAAAAGCAAAACCAGTGTTGAAACCATAAGCAGTACTCTGTGAAATCCGAAACCGCGCTCCGTCAAATCCGAAATCGCGCTCAGGGGGCGAATCCGCTCTCAAATAGTGAGAGCAAGGTTTGAGAGCGGGAGCGGGAGGGTAGACCCACGGTTTGGGTTACTAAGCGCGCACCTCATTAATTGATGATATCACTCGAAATTAAAAAATAATAATAATACTTCAAAATATTATTATAATACTAAAAACATTTAGATGACAAAAATACCCTGCTTCTTTTTCTTCACGATAGTCCCTCTCTAACGAAGATTAAGCCTTTCTCTCATCAATGACCCGACAACACCCACCTCTCACTTCTTCTTATCATCTTCGGCCAAAGAAGATAACTCATCTCTTTGATGGCACAAGTTGTGCTCGATGATTGGGGGAGGATTTTAGAGAGGATCTCGCAAACGGACGAGTAAGTTTATTGTTTTAGAGGTTTTCAGTGATGGCTGCCATGTGAAAGGAGAGGATGAAAGCAAACACTATATAATTAGCCAATTCTTCAAAATGCAGAAAAGTCTCAAAACACATATATCAACCCTCAAATTATAATAGAAACCTTAGATTGATCATTGAAAAAGACTGCAGCCTTAGAGAAATAGAAAAAACAACAGGAGATCATAAAATAAATGAAAATCAAAACAAGAAAGAAGTAATGGAGGAGCCAAACAAAAAGCAAGTATTCTTTCACTGCGTTGAATCTAACAATTTTGCTAGAAATGCTGCTCCATCTTTCTATCTCTTCCAACCCTCCTTAATTGGTTGCTTTATATTTTCTGATGGGAGTGAGGAGAATATCTCCATCAAGGTTGATGTTGGGGGGTGGAGGTAGTGAGAAGGCTGCCAGAGACAAGTCTCACCGGTATTGCCAGAACCAAAACAAAGATGAAGATGCATTTTTGTCATTTAACTTCTTTTGGTGTTTATTTAAAGAGATTAACTATAAACAAGAGTTCCGGCTAAACAGTCAATGGAGCAACCCAAAAATTGCCTTGAAAAGTGGTAGTTTGGTAATTATAACACAAAGAAAATGGTATTTTTTAACAATACATTTTTTCCATAAGAGCATTCCTAGTAGCCTCGCCAAATTGTACTCACCCAAATAGCTAAAAGTCACATTTTTCTACTTTAGCTATCCATTTTTTTAAACACTCCTAGCATACCAATTTAACAAAAAAGAAAGGGAGAGAGAAACATTATTTTATTATTTGTCCTACAAAAAAAGAAGAGAGAGAGAAACTTTGGTTTGATGAGTGTTATTTTGATGAGGCTACAAGAGACCCTTATTGACAATTTTTAGAGCTTTGGCTCGTCAAAATAATTAAATAGTTATTTTGGTGAGGCTGCTAGGAATGCTCTAACTAGCCATTCTAAAGGTAATTTTTGAGTTGTTCCGATTGACTGTTTAATCGGAGCTCATATATTTAATTATCCTCTTATTTAAAAGTTTTAGGTATTTAATTTTTAATTAGGGGTGTAGTCCTAAAATAGTGGGTTGGGGTTTTGAGACCTTCATTACTTTGATCAAGCCCTTTTGGCGAAACAGGGGTGACGCTTAATTACTCATACCACCTCCTTGTTGGCTCAAGTTTTAAAAGGCATCTATTTTCCAAGTGCTGATTTCCTTTCAGCATCTAAGAAATATAGATCCTCTTGGGGTTGGAAAAGTCTGCTATTTGGGCGTGATCTCTTAAACAAAGGAGTTCGATGGCAAGTTGGAAATGGTCTTAATATTAACATTTGGAAGGATCCTTGGTTGCCGAACTTGCCGCACTTTAAAGTCTTCTCACAACAGCCTCCTCACTGTAGGTGGGATAGCGTAGCTCATTTTTTGGAAGGTCCTGGTGTTCACTGGAATGTTTCTCTAATCCAGCAATATTTCTCAAATATTGAGTGAGAAGCAATTTGCAGTTGAATCCTAGTCAATATTCACATTCTGGTAAGCTCCTTTGGCATTTCTCCAATCATGGACACTTTACCGTTAAGTCAGCTTATCATATTGCTTGTGCAAATGATCCAATTTGGTTAAAAGCGTCATCATCATCCTCAGTCAATGCCAACGATAAGATGTGGAAAGCTATTTGGTCCATTCCTATACCTCCAAAGCTTCAATTGTTTTTATGGAGGTGCTACACCAACACTTTGGCGGTAGCAGAGAATCTCAAGTTGAAGAAAGTCCTCCATGATCATTGGTGCATTTTATGCGGTGAGGATATTGAATCAATCACCCACTTATTTCTTCAATGCTCCTTTGCGAGAAGCATTTGGTTTGGTTCTTCTCTGGGTATGAAGCCTCATTGTGTCTGTAGACCTGGGATTTTAACCCCACTCCCGATCAAGATTGAATCTGATGAGAAATAGTGCTAAAAATGTAGAAAATAGAGAGTCGTCACCTATTTAGATTGTTAGGAAAAATAGGGTCCCTTAAAGGTTGGATAAGGCTTTGGTCTGGAAATAGAGTTCAAGGTAAGAATTCATTTGAGTCAGGGGAAGTGTTAGGCACCCCTAAACTCCCATCCGGAAATGGTTACCTACTCCCTAAGTCTGAATTAAAGTAGGGGAAACCATAAGAGAAGATTGCATTTCATATATCTGCTTGACAAATGTTATATGAACAGTAATGTACAAGTTGAAATAAGCAGGGACGGGATAGGGGCTCTATCCTAGGTGAGCTGAACCCAATCAGGGTTGCCTATGTATTCACTGTTAATGGAATCAAGCTATACATAGTTCTAGATAGTGATTGATGGTTTGATTTGTTGAATGTTTGGATAGTGGGTGTTTGATAAGCTGAGATTTGTCTTTGGATGTTAGGGTGTTTTTGAATGGTTTGGGCTCCTATTCAGGAGCGCTTGGGCCTTTTATGCTCTTGTCGAGGAGCATGTGGATAGTTTTAGCTCATGTCAAGGAGCATCTGGGTTAGGTTAGGGTTTGAGCTAGAGGTTCAACTAGGTGAGTAGGGTTTGAACCAAGGTTTGAATCAAGGTTCAGACAGAGGTTCGGCTAAGGTAGGCTAAGTTTGAACCAAGAAGTTCGAGCAGAGGTTCGAAAGTGTAGGCTATGTTTGAACCGAAGTTCGGGCAGAGGTTCAACAGGGCAGGTTATGTTTGAACCGAAGTTCGGGCAGGGGTTCGACAGGGTAGGCTAAGCTTGAGTAAAACCGGGCAGGGGTTCGACAGGGTAGGATAAGTTTAAGTAAAACCGAGCAAGGGTTCAACAGGGCAAGCAATCTAAGTATTTAAAAACAATAAAATAATTAAGACTAATAAAAGACTAAGCAAACCTCAGATTTTGACGATATTTTACCTTCCAGGAAACCCAAAAGACGTCAGAGTTTGACGATATTTTACCTTCCAGGAAACCCAAAAGAGTCTCTGAAATAAGTGCTCCCGAGAATGATTCTTCGAAATCGAATTTTTGGGATCGCCAACGCTAAAGAAAATTTTTAAAAGATGAGAGAGAAGAGAGCAAGTGGAATGGAATGAAGAATGAAGGAATGGGGTGGGGGTATTTATAGGGGTCAAAAAATAGGGGAGCGCTACTTGAAGTAGCACCCCTATATGGATATTTCCGAAACAGTAGGCGGCAATAAATAGTAGGGCTGCAAACAGGGGCAAAATCGTATTTTACTGGGGGCGTTGTTTGAAGTAGTGCCCCTATTTAGGATATTTTTAAACACGATGTCGACGGGGTTGAACCATCTGACGAGAGGGGCAATTTTGTAAATATAGGGGCACTGTTTGAAGTAGCACCCCTATTCAGGGGTTAAAAAATTGCCACGTGACACTCCCCGATTCGCCGAAAAGCCGTTTTTTCATTTTTAGCCCAAAAATAGTCAAAATTGAACTGATAAAATCCAGGAAAATATTTTAGATAAAACATGAATTTTTCAGCCATTTTTAGGGGCATTTTGATCATTTTACACTACAGGGGTATTTCGATCATTTTCTACCGTTTTAAGTCCAATTTAATTCAAAAAATAGCCAAAATTCATCAAAAAATTTGTAAAATCATTTTGGACAAAATGACAACTTTTTAGCACTTTTTAAGGGTATTTTAGTCATTTTTCATCCTATGGGCATTTTGGTCATTTTTTACTTGAGGAGCGTTTTTCGGAAATCAAAGCACATGGAAAGAGGGTTTTAAAAAAGGGTTTTTAGAGGTATACAAAGAAACTAGGGGGGTGCAAAATGGGGTGTTTATAGTGTCAACTCTTTTACATTTCGGGAATGGTGGTTGCAATGGATTTCCACTCCACACTTTAAGGCGGATGGTTTCAGTATTACAATTCAGATAGTCATTCTCTTATGGACTATTTGGAAAGCTAGAAATGCTCTAGTATTTACTACTCAAAGGCAAAATCCAGCCCATTGTTTATTGCGTATTCAATCACTCAATACAGAAGTTAGTCAACCTCTATTACTCCAGCAACTTCAACAAACAGCTTTATCTACAACAATTACAGGCTCCATCCAATCTGCTTGGTCTCTGCCTCCACACGGGTGGTTGACGATAAATGTTGATGGTTCTGCTTTTGCTTATGGAGAGTAGGTAGGGGCTAGGATTGTAGTTCGAAACCATGAGTACGGTGTTATTCTAAAAGCATCGTACCCTTTAGACAACGGCAACACTCGTATCGCTAAAGCAAAGGCAATCTTTTTGGGCCTCTTCCTTGCTCGTCATTTTCGGTGGCAACAATTTATTCTTGAAGGGGATGCTAGCATATTGACTGAATACCTTCAGGGGAAAAAACATGCTTTGCATTGGGATATTCAATCTTAATGGAAGATATCATAGTTATGTGGCGACATTTCCCACAGCTACTGCAACTCTAGTTCATCGTGATGCAAACACCTTGGCTCATAAACTTGCTACGAAGGCTCTCAAAGGAAGTCGGGATTTTCAGTCTCTTGTTGGCTCTGAGCCTCTTTGTAACTATCCTTTTGATCGGGGGATCTTGAATCCTCGTCATGTATAGCCCCGCCGGGGTCTGGCTTTGTTAATGATATCGATCCTTTAACCAAAAAAAAATGTTATACTTGCTAATAACGGCATTATGACCATCTAGGTTGGCAATCTATTGCAACAGATTTCCTTTGGCAGATGCTCGAGTATTATACTCGAGCATAGCCTCTTCAACTGACACGTGATGATAAATATGGGGAGAAAATCAAAATATCAAAGGTTGTCTCTCTCCAATAAATAGAAGAAACAACCTTTGATATTTTGATTTTCTCCCTCTATTTATCTCCACAAGTAAACTGAAAAAGCTATGCCCGAGTATAATACTCGGGCTTCTTCCAAAAGAAATCAATGGTCATAATTCATTAAACAATGCTGGTTATACACTCGTGTGCGTGAGTGAGTGTGTGGTGTTTCCTTGTCTTGACCTTCAGCTTCGCCTTGTGGTGTTGTTGAGTTTACCACCTATACGGTTAGTTCCACATCGGAAGCCTTTCCGAGCTTGCACTCTCTTATAAGTTTCATCTCACCTCTTATGGTTGGTAACCGTTTTGAGGAGAGTTTGGGTGAGGCTTATTTGGGTTGCTTATTTGGGTTGCAAGTGTGTTGGTTGTGTGTTTGTGTGTGCGTGGGTGAGTGTGTGGTGTTTCCTTGTCTTGACCTTCAGTTTCGCCTTGTGGTGTTGTTGAGTTTACCAAAAAATAAAAATACACTCATCTTACTCAAACGACATAGTTTATTTCTCACAAAAAGGAAATTAGGGATCGAGTCCCTTGGAGTGAGAGTGGCTGTTAAGATCTCCACTCACTAACTAGAACATAAAAGTCAGGGTTGTGACCTAACCGTGTAACATGTACCCAAAAAAAAAAGCAAATAAATTAAAAATAACAGCCCTTATTACCAGCTATCCACATAATAATTGCAGGTTATATCCTTAACTAAGACATTAACAATATTCTAATAATATCTATTATTCTTGATAAATGCATTTTAATTTTTTTAAAGAAATTAATAAAACCTTAGAATGACTAGCGGCTTTTATTACCCCTTATTTTGTTTAGAGTAATGTTTTAATTTCCATACTTTTTTTTGTGAAATTATGTTTATCTGAAATTAGTAATTAAATTAATAAATTTGTAGCATATCAGCCGCCTTATCCCACCCCGAGAGAATGAGTCCATTCCTATCATTGGAATGGTCTCACCCATTTTAAATTATAAAATAAAGGATTTTGTGTCAAGACACTTGTGGATCCATCACATTACCTTTGTCATATATGTACTTAAAAACATTCTTCTTCTGTTATGTCAAATCTTGAGCTGGTTTTATTAGTCTTAATATGAGTTGGATCTCTACTTCATCACATTCCTTAAAACATATGGCAGTTTTGTAATTTTGAGTGAACAAAAATATCTCCGTCGTTTCTCATAATAACAAAACTGCCATCAAACATTGAATTAAAATAGAGAGATCCACTTCTAGCGTGAAAGCAGAGCTCCGGCTCATATTTAATCACAATTATTTTAGTGACTTTTTTCATGTGTCTCTAAAGGTCACACTTTGGGATTGGACAGTCTAATTGAAGAAACAAATGCCACATGTTAAATTTTGAAAAGGATGCTAAGTGTTAACTAAAGAATTTGTTCATTTAGAATTTGAGTTCTTCTATTTAATTTTAATTTACTTATTTCATACTTTAATTATTTTTCTCCCTTTTTTTTTTTAATTCTCTTCCATTATTCCGTCGTTGGTCAGGTTGTTTTCTTGCACTTTCAAACTGAACCAACAAATATTCTTAGCAGCCACTTTGCAGCAAAAGCAAATTGCTATAAACGAATGCAGTTTGAAATGAACGTAGAGAGTCCTTAATCTAGCGCTGCATTCTGCCTATTCTCAAAATAAAAGTTAATTAGAAACTGGAACTCCTTTGGAAAGAAGGGTACTCTCTTCTAAATAATCATACAGAATGATCTTTGATTGGATAGTTAGGGTCTTCTAACAGTGTGATAGTGAACCGTGACTTCAAGGATTTACATAATGATAGCACATCATCTACAAGAAAATTGATTTTTAGCGATGGACAAAACCTTCCTACATTACAGTTATAGCGATGGAAATATAAATGCGGCTAAAAATCTCCCGCTACAAATCAATTTATTAATTTGTAATAAAAGATAATAATAGCATATTAATTAGTGACGGTTTATATATGATATCATCATAAACGTGTCCATCGATATTGTATTAGAGCATTAGTAACGAAAATATATCCATCAACAAGGCTCTAATACAATAGGGATCCCATCCCAATCAAAGTCAGGATTTCATTCTTCAGTAACTGAAAATAATTTCCTTTGCATGATTTTACCCTGATAGTACCCTTACATCCATAATCACAACTTGAAGATTGTGGAAACTTCTTAAGTAGTGTATTGAAGTAGATTTGGCTTATAACCATCATATTTTGTCCGCCATTAAATGTTAGCAGGCCAGAACAGAAATTCTTCAAGATCAATAATGAAGTTGAAACTACACCAGACAAGCCCAAATTTGATTACTTTTTGCTTGTTAAACGGATTATTCGAATTAAGGAGTAGAATTCCTTCCCAGTAGTTGTCATTGTAAGAGGATCACCAAGCTAGAATTCTCCAACATGAGTCTCTAAGGTAGTTTGTCCCATATCAGTTATTAGTCCTAGCAGTCTACTACTACTGAAATTGTTTCGGTTAAGCAATAAATAAATATGAAGATCCTATCACATCCGTACACATATGTGAAGCTCTTAGCTCTACACAAATTGAACAAATCACACTAAGAAATATATACAATTATCATAATAACAAAACTGTCATCAAATAGAATTGAAGTTCATTTTAGCAATCCATGATGTCTTAAACATGTCAAATAGCTATGTAACTTCATTTCCTGCCTCTGAGATCACTAAGTCTTTTTTTCGAGCGCCCAAAGTTTTGATGTAGTGATCTCAAATTTGTATAAATTGATGAAATTAGACTGATGTTACATTATTATCCAAGATTACATAATTCATTGCCTACTATGTTGAACCATAACCAATTTGTGTACAATTTGTTTCATTCCTTGAAAATTAATTAGTGAACATTGAATCCGTCCTCAATAGTTCCGATTTGATGAATTTTCTCTCTAGGTTCCATGATTTTGTTTTCCCAATGAATTTGTACTTTGGATTCAGTGAATTTTTCATTTGGATTCGCAAATAGCTCATAATTTTTTTAAGTAAATATTTATCATATATTTACATACATGCTTAATATATATATATATATTAAAATATTTATTTTTTACATGCTTAAGTAAGCAAATCTCAAGTATGATGATGGTAAATAGTTACATGTATATATTTTATTTAAATGTATTATGATGAAAAATGGTACATGGTTACATGATAAATGGATATATAAGCGAACAAAACTAAAGAACGTAAGTGAACCGAAAAATGAATTGTCTCATCCTATCTCTAGCACACTGGATTCACTCTAGAGTGACGAACTGCGAACCGCAAACCCAAATTCAAACCGAGTGAATAGTCGAAACAACTAACATTGCTATTAACTTCCTTTGGATGCTTTCACGCACCATCAACTTCATTGTAGTTTGTATCCTTTGACGACCGTTATGATAAAATTGGACATTTTGTTTAATTCAAGCTGGGCAATAGTCCCCTCCTTGGCCGAGAAGGGGACTATTCCTTCTTGCCCTCGTAAAGCTCCTTTGAACTATGATTAACAAGTTTTAACTCTTGTGGTTAATTTAAATAAAATTCTAAAAACCAAGGTTAGATTCTTTAACCCTAACGGTTAGTGAATTCTAACAATAGTTAAAGGGAGTAAAAAAAGGGCTCACATGGGATAAAAAAAAAAGGGGGGTGAGATGGTAAATCACCTCCTCGGGCCGAGGAGGTGATTAAAACATCTGGTCAGAACTATTAAGTCAAGGTTATTAAGTAACTGTGATCACAAATAATTTTTTATTGTGTCTATTGATCACTAAGCACCGTGATTGTAATTATTGTCTCTGTATATTTTGTATATGCAGTAGCTAATTAAACAAGCAAATTTCAGAGACTTATTCTTACTTATTCTCCCTTTGTCTATTTTAATTTGTCTTGTCATTTTATTAATGCAATTGCTAAATCCAGCCTAGGGTTAAACCATCTAACTGCTTAATTTGTAAGCTTGTCACTTCAATTTAGTCACACTAATGCGAGCACCTTCTAAGATCCATTTTTCAAGAAAGGATTCACATTTCTTACAACCCACATGATCTTCTGTTCTTGGAGCAGAAGCAATTTGCTTGGCTTTACATCCGTCCCAAGGAAGCTTTTCTTTCTCTTAAGGTGGTTTAAGCAGAAAGTTCCTTATTATGGAGTGAAAGTAAACTTCTGGAGGGAAAGAAAAGCGTGTTGTGAAACAAAAATTACACAAGGAAAAGAAAAGTGTCTTATTGTGTTGGTTCAGAGTTCATACCATTTTATTTTAGAAAATTGTTTGACATGAAAGAAGAAGTATTCGAATTAGAATTCTCTTATACTGATTTTCTTCAATGTCTTCCAATTTTTCTAAGTGTTAACTAGAGAATTTGTTAATTTGGAATTTGAGTTCTTCTATTTAATTTTAATTTACTTAATTTCAGATTTTAATTACTTTTCTTCTAGTTTTATTAAAATTCTCTTCCATTATTCCATATATTCCATTACATTTGTCCTATAAAATCTAACTCATTTATTTTCTCATCATACGAAATAATTCAAATTGATTTTGATCTCTCTCTCTATTTAGAGAGAGAGAGAGAGAGAGAAAGAGAGAGAGACTGCTTATAAAATCCAAACTACGATATTTAACCACATGACATTTAACCACCTCAACTCAATGAGAAATTATATTAAAATAAATTTATTTGAGCAAGGGGAACATCTCAACAATAACAATGGCAAAATTTTGTTGCCCAGTTCTTGCATATCCCACCCTTTGAGCAGCCCTTCAAGCACTCATTGTTGCAACGAACATTGTCTTTATGAACATTCGGATCACAGTAAAAATTTATGGGTTTGCAGCATTGAACGGCATCTCCAATGTCTTTAAGACACCCATGCAACACAACCATAACAAAGGCAACATGTTAGTACTAGTACTAGTAGATGAACAAGACATAGAAATACTACTACTTCACTGGATATTTGCTAACCTGCACAAACAATGAGGAACACGATAAGGAATATAACTGCTCCAACCCTTGCCATCTCTTCCTCCTCCCAAATCAATATCTTTTGTCTATGAAATCAAATCAATTTACCTTGCTCTATATATATAGAGCTAATTCCATCTAAATTTGAAATTTTAGAATATATAGTATGCTTCTAATTTCACTATTATAAATCAATAGCTTGAGCATGTCTATGAAATCATATCAATCCTCCTTGCCACATATACATATATAGAGCTAATTTAAACCTATACTAAAAATAGACCCTTGTAAACAAATACTGTATACTCGGGCTTTCATATGCTTAATTTGGCTGGCTTCTACAAATTAGTGTAGATTTCCTTTTAATAGGAGTTTCCTTCACCATTTCTCCATAAGTTGGGTAAGAATAAATCCATGGTTTCTATTTTTAATGGTTTATTAGTTGGAAGGATCTCCAAAATACCAATGTTAATTACCAACATGACCCAATATACATATGCATGTCTTGGGGCAACTAGATGAAAATTAAAATAAATTGCATGGATGAACGTGGCATGCTTGAAACTAAATTACAGAGACATATTGTGAAAAGATGGGCTATAAGTTTATTTTGAAATTGTTGTTCTATTCTGAATTTAAAGATCTAGTTCAGTCTTCTTCTTCTAGATGCATGATGGAATACTCCTCATTCCCACCATGCATGCTAGAGTGGTCACTGGACCCTCCTCTCTTTGTCACTCAAAGGGAATTGTTGTTGTAATTTTGGGTGATTCAAATTATTTAAATAAAAAGAATAAAATAATATTTATTTATTTTGCCAAATAATCATTTAAGGCTTTGATGGTGGGAGACGTTTTTCTCTTGGATGTCTTTGATGGCACACTAATTAGACTTGAATGGGACCGTTTAGGTATCCCAAAAGATTTATTTTATTTTCTATATATAAAATCCTCCCTTCTTCTAAAAAGTAAAAACACACCAAAAACGAAGTGTATCTTCTTCCTCTTTTACCTTCTTGTTTTGCTGATTTTTCTTCGATGTATGAAAATTGTGTTGGGTAAGAAACAAGAGTAAGGTGTGTGGCACTAGTCTCGCGTCAACAACCCTATTCATCTCAGTGGGGGCACGAATCGTCTTAAAGAGCGCAACAATGTCCGCGCCTCACCACACATCCTTAATCACAACGTCAAGATTGTAGAAACTTCTTCAGTAGTGTATTAAAGTAGATTTGGATTTTAACTGTCATATTTAGTCCTCCATTAGACATTAGTAGGTACAATGGAGATTCTTAAAGATCAATAATGAAGTTTAAACTACAAGTCCAAATTCAATTTGATATTGACAAGGCTTCGGGGTTGGTGTGTTGGCCAAGACCACGCCTCAGGAAGCGGAGGTCATCAGTTAGTTCGATTCCCACCCCCATCTTGGCCACCCTTGAGGATTTATTCCTACTTACATAGTGCATGTGGCTAGGGGTCTGCACGTGCCCGGGAGTTAGTCGGGTGCTTTAAGAGGCCTGGACACCCCGTCACAAAAAAAATTACTAATGACCATATATGATACAAGGTTGGCAAACTGGCGAATGTTGATACTCACACTATCTTATTACTATCCTCTAAAGCTTGTTAAAGGGATTCTTCGAATTAAGGAGTAGAATTCTTTTCTAGTAGTTGCCATTGTAAGAGGATCACCAAGCTAGAATTCTCCAACATGAGTGTCAAAGTCATAAGGGACCACATTAGAAGGGAGAGGATGAGTTTTCAATTTCTATATGTGTCTCATTTCCTTCCCTTCTTATTTCCTTCTCTTTTTCCTTCATGTTTCATATTCTAAATTTTGGATGGGTAAATGATGGTTTAAGGGCTTAAAAGTGGATGTTGTCCAAATGTCTCACACTCAAGGCAACAATAATTAATCTATCGTCAACACCAATCCAACAAAATAAGTGTTAGCAATAGACCATCTATTATCCATAATACAAACACCCCTCTTTATTTCCTAAATATGAGTCTATCCCTTCTCTTTAATCTTTATTTCAATTAAAATTTGACTTTAATTAAGTTAGCCAAAATTCTTCATATGCTCTATGTAAAGTCATATTTGTATTGGCTTAATTCCGATGTCAAAATAGTGTCAATGTAAGTCCAATGTCATTGTTCCTCTGGTTGTTCAAGACCGGTGAAGATGAAACTCCAAAGACTCAAGTGAAGTACATTCCGGCTAAAGCTTCGCTCATACTTTTAGGATGGTAAGTGACTTAGATGCCTAGTGGTTACCTTAGGTGGAATTGATCTAGATAACTCTATCATATACCCTAGGTGATTAGAAATTGACTCAAATATGTTTAATGGCCTTTTGGATGGCTGATTGGAGGTTGGAATAGGTTGTGTACAAAAGATCAAAAATCAGCATAGACCGTTTGAACGGGCTGCTAGCCGTTTGAACGCCACAGAGTGGCTAGCCAGTCATTCAAACGGCTTATTGGAATTCGAATTCCAGTACCTTCCCTCGCACACCATTTTCACTCCAATCTTAGGTCAATCTCTAGGTCGTTCGAACGCCTCATTGGTCGTTCGAACGAACCTCGTATTTTTGGTTTCTAAAGTTGTCCGAACTTCGTTTTTAGTTATAGAATTGCTTTGGCTATTTAAAGGATGATCCCTTAGCTCGTTCTAAGGTTGAAGTGGGAGAGTTTAGAGACTTCTATGAATATTCTAGGGTTCTCCAATCCCCTCTTGGTGGACATCATTTGTTTTCCTCTCTCATTCTCTATATGATTCAAGATTGAATTGTTCTATCTTGTTCTTGCATCGATTAATCTCCGTTATATTTGAGATCACTCTAGAAAACTGTTAAAACCTTCAGACCAATATTTATACTCTGTGTGAGTGTTTGGTTGGCATGAGCCAAAGCCATCGAGGACGGAGATCGATCTTTGGAGATCGTGGTTGGAAACTTTGAGAGGTGTTGGCCGGTGAGGAACCAAAGCTGCTGTTGCAGGGATCAAATGAGGAGTTCGTGGACTTCAAGACAAAAAATTTGTACCGAGAAACAATGTTTGGTGTCCGGTTAGGTAAGATTTTGAGTCTTGCACTTGATAACAATTCTCATAATGGATTTTGTGCTGGACTAGGTCCCTTGGTTTTTCCCATAAGGGTTTGGTGTCCGGTTAGGTAATGATCTTGCTTAGAATCCTTGATCAATGACTACTTTAAGAGAACGTGGTTCTGTCTATGATCCCCCACTATTTGATGAGAATAACTTTGCTTATTGGAAAGCTCAAATGAGAGTCTTTCTCAAATCTATAAACAAGAAAATTTAGATGTCTATTATAAATGGGTGGACTATGCCCACGAATATTCTCAATGACACATCAATCCCCAAAGACTCTAAAGACTGAACCAGAGATGCGCTTGAAACTAGTAGATGGAACACTAAGGCTCTCAATGCAATCTTTACTGCAGTCACAGTCGAGGAATTCTGAGGAATTTCTTCTTGTGAAACAACAAATGAAGCATGGGACATTCTCGAGATTACCCTTAGGGTACCACTACTGTTAAGATCTCAAAGCTTCGAATGCTCATCACTAAATTTGAAAACTTAAAAATGTAAGACGATGATACTTTTGATGAATTCAATGCTATGAGTGACATTGTCAATTCTAGTTTCAATTTGGGTGAAAAACTTAGGCCCCGTTTGGTTGCACTTCCGTTTTCTATTTTTTGTTTTTAAAAACAAAATTTTAAAAAAATTTACACAAAAACATGTATGGTAAACAGGTCCCGAAAGCCGAGTCCTCCCTTTTCCTTTGACCAACAAACACGTTTCCAATTGAGCCAATGAATTTTTTACCTGGGCTCAAGCCCCCACCAAAATTGAGCTATTTTGGAATAAACCACTTGCCCAGTAATTTAAAACAACTCATAGCGAAGGCGGGAATAGCTTGAACAACTGCACAAATCTGAACACTTCGTCCGTCTTAGGTTAATAACGAGTCGGACCAACCCTACATTCGGTGTAAAATATGAAACTTGAAGTCTCAAAAACTTGAGACTTGGATCTAGCAAATTCAAATGGAAGGCCCAAATATTTCTCAGGAGGAGATAGCTTTCGAATATGAAGAATTCGCCCAATCATCCAGCAAAAGCGAGGAGTGTTAGAGCTGAAAGAAACACCGGATTTGTTGTAGTTAACTTGTTGACTGGAGGCTTCACCATAGCAATGGAGGATGTGAATTAGTTTGGAAGCTTATTATAGATTGTCATTTAGGAGAATTAGACAATCATCAGCGAAGAATAGATGGGAGATCCGCGGTGCTTGGCGGGCTAAAAGGATACCACTAATTTTATACTTTATAGTTGCTTGCTGCAAAAGGTTTGAGAGAACTTAAGAACAAAAAGGAAAAGATAGGGAGAAAGCATATTACCTTGACAAATTCCACTTTTGGGCTTGATAAAGCCTTTCGATTCTCCATTTAACATCACTGCATAGGAGACCGTTGAGATGCACTATTTAATGAGGTGGAACCCTGTGGCACAAAACCACATCTTCCCCATTAAGACAAATAAGAAGGGCCACTCCACATGATCCATAAGATCTGTTAAGGTCTAGCTTCACAGCCACTTCCCGATAGCACCGTGTTTAAGCCTCTTAAGATGATGATTAATTTCATGCTCCACAAAATGTTGTCGGTAATTTGCCTCCCATGGACAAATGTGGACTGAGTTGGATGAATTAAGTCTCGAAGAATTGGTCTAGATCGATCGGCCATAATCTTTGCAATGACCTTGTAAGCAACATTACACAAGCTAATCAACCGAAAATGGTTCATGCCTTCAAGATTGGAAAATTTTGGAATCAAAGCTATCTGAGTGAAATTAGCTTGATGAAGCATGTAACCACTACAAAAGAAACTATGAACAGCGGTGCATAGGCCCTTACTGTAACGACCCGGAATTTTAATATAATAAAATTTTGGGGTTATTGGTCCTTAATTCGGATGAATTTTACAAAAATTAATTACCACTAGATAAGTGTTTGATAAATTTGTAGGAATTGGGTTTTTGTACGGGTTATTGGTCCTCTAGAAATCGTACACAACGTGTCGGTCTGCTATTTGGACAATTACCTGTCGTATTGGCTCCGTCATGCATTGAATTACGAAACCATGGGGGCCTCGTACATAAGAAAACCAGAAAATCCGCGGGTTTTGAAATTTAGTCAATACTCAGTATTTTAAGTAAACCCCAATAAGTTTCTTTGAAACTTGCACACCAAGTGTCGGTAAACTGTCTGGACGACTGTCAGTAGTCTTGGCTTTATTGCACATCAAATCGTGAAACCGTGGCATGTTTAGTGTCCAAAATCAGAAAATTTGTGGGTTTTTAAATTTTCTTCCAGACTTCGTTTTTTTTTTATATATAGAATAATTTCAGACTTCGTTTTTACCATCAAAACTCAATATTTTTCCCTGAAATTCGCACGAGTGTCAAATTGCTCCTAGTACGGTCACTTGTCATTTCAGACTATCGCACATTGTTTCGCAAAGTTACGGAGCTGTACATGTGAAAAATTGGAAGAATGCATAATTTGGTCAAAGTGATCAACGGGTCACATCATCGCGGCCCATGTGCCGCACATGGCTAGCACATGGGCATCGCCACGTCATGTGCCACATTGATACTTGGGGTCTATATAAAGAGGGTCACCCTATCCCCTCATTTTGATGTTCAACTCCAAAGGAGCCCCCCTTTGTCCGAAAATGTTTTAGAGAGAGAAAGTGGGTGTAGAGAGAGAAGGTGTACCTTAGGGTTATTCGATGTTCCAGACGCGTTGACGACTTCCATTTTACCATCCGGAACCTCAATTTGCATGTAGGGAGGTAAAACCCTTTCCCTATCTTCTATTTTTCCTTTATTTACAATTTTTTTTCATGGAATGTTGGGTTTACTTTATGGCATTGATGAAAAAGGGTCTGAGACCCGATATATGTTGTATGGAAGGGATGGGATTGCGTGTAGATGGAGCAGAGGGGGGTAGCCCTCGGTTTCAGGTTGTAACAGCCCAGTATTTCAGCTCAGATGGGCTGGGCGATCGATTGCCCTGTTTGGGCGATGAATCACCAACATGCAAATGCCTTGGAGATCGATCACCCAACACTGGTGATCGATTGCCAGTGCGCAGGATTTGGGGATTTTGATCCCGATTATGTGGGACTCTCCGGGAAGCTCGATTTGGCTCCCTCATGTGTTGTGATGTCACCCTTGGGTGTTGAAAGTATTATTTTGAATTTATTAGAGATGATGGACGAATCCATCGGTCTGGGTATGTTCCCCAACAGCATGATATACCATCGGACTTGTTCCACGAGCACGAGACCCAACTATTTCAATTATTCAAGCGAGGTTTGAGATAATTGGGGTTGTATTGCGGTTAGTAAACCTAACCTGTGTTAAGTAGGACTGTGGCTCCTCTTTGATTAGGTCAGGAGAGACAATGTCCAGTAAGGCCCGAGATTCCTCCGTGACTGATAGTCTGGAGATGTTGGTGTGTAGGTCATTTGTGATTCCTCTTTGACTAGATTAGGAGAGGCAATGTCTGTTTAGAGCTGGGGTTCTTCCATGACTAATAGTCGGGAGATGTCGGAATCCTATCGAGTCTAAAGTGACTAAAATAATACAGTGCATAGACCGGGTGTAGCACCCCGGTTTTTTTTTTTTTTCTTGTATTAAAACCTTAATGTCTTTTCCTTGAATTTACTAGAAATCCAAGTTTTTAAACTCCTTTTGTAGATCAGTCAAATTTGGGGACAATTTGGTCCATAAATAAAGTGGAATTTGAAAATTCTAAAATGCCAAAAATATCCTTTTTCGAAAGATGAACCCAACACAAGTTGAATCGTTGAAATCCGTCAAATGAATCAAAAGTTATAGCCAAAACAGTAAAATCGGTCAAAAATCTGCAAAGCACCGATCGTTAGGGATCGCTCGGTTCACAACCGATCGCTTGATCCAAACCAACGATCAATTGGTCCACAACCGATCGATCGGTAGTTATCGACTGGTCCAAATTTTTCTATGGGAAAATTTTCCAGAGAATGTGTTTTCAACCGATCGCTCGGCCAAAAACACTGATCGCTCGGTCATAAGTACCGATCGATCGGTCTTTCGTGTTTTTGCAAAATTTAGTAAGGGCTTTTAGGTCTTTTAGCCCTCAACCCTTGGCAGTATAAATAGGGGTCCTATTTCGAGGTATTAGAGTACTCTACCTATTTCTAACCTACTTTGGCAAAGAAAGAGAGAAAACCTAGGGTTTTGATTGAGAGATTGCTTGGAGAAGAAGGAGATGGCTAGGAGATTGTAAGGAGAGCTTGGAGATCTTCCTCAAAGCTTCCTCAAATCATCTTGGGAGCGATTTGGATCCAAGGGAAGGATCCCTAAGGTAGATATACTATCCAAATCAACTTTATATAATGTTTTGTGAATGCTAATATGATAGAAATAGAGATTAGATGTATTTTTCCCCAATTTTGTATGAAATAAGCTATTATAGATAGAAATATGGTTTAATAATGTGGATGGAATGTATGGAGGATGGAAAATACTATGGAGGATGAGATGAATGTATGGATGTGGATTGTTGTTGGGTGGTAGGGATGGATTATAGTGTGGTGAGATATTAGAAATGGGAAAGAGTAATGTATTCATTCGTGACTGATAGCTGGGAGATGGCGGCGGATACATAGTAGATGTTAGCAATCAGCTGAGTTGAGGTGAATATCCTAAGCGGGTGAATGCCTGAGTTATGTGTAGAATCTTCGGATTCTAGGTTGTTTGGGTCGAGGTACCCAAGGTTCGGTAGTGATCGGGTTTGGTGTAGAATCTTCGGATTCTAGATTGTTTGGGTCGAGGTACCCAAGGTTCGGTTGTGATCTGGTAAAGACTCGAAACTGTATGTATGAGTCTAAACGACTCATGGTATGATTGGAAACAGGTGAATGCCTGAATATGTGTTAAGACTTAGATCCTTGAAACTGAATGTGTATGGGCTAAGGACTCGAAGAGAAACGTGATTGATTGTCTGGAATAACAACCTGATAATGCGAACACTGTTAAATAAATGAACTTCATCATTCGAAAACACTAAGAGGTTGGGAACCTCAGATAGGGTGAAATAGCCCTGAGTGACCTTGGGTCACAATTCATTATTTATTGTTTTATTATACTGTAACACGGAACTGAATTGCATTACTATCTCATTATTGATGTGTGTTACTATGTGGAAAATAGTCTAGATAGGCTGTGGATTTTATTGGGCTTCATAGCTCACTAACATTTTATATCAGTAGATCACGAAGCTGCTAACCAGTAAGTGGAAAGTCCAATTGGACATTTTGATGACTGTACCCGACGCATTAGTAGCACCTACTTTTGTAATAGACGCGATGTAATTAATACATGTATTTGGGTTTGTGATGATGGCTATTGTGATAACCGGTGTATAATGCTTTATTGAAAACATCTGATAAAAAGTTGAAAATTCCCTCATTTTTGCAGGTAAAGTCTTATGCATGTGTGGTAATGAGGAATGGGCGCGCATTTCGGAATTTGATTTCCTAAGGCATAGGTTTAGGGCGTCACACTTACCCACCGTACCCCCAATGCGTTTAATAAAATATCCCTGGCATACCATCAAAGTCAAGAGCCTTTGAAGGACCAATTTGAAATACAACATCTCAAATTTCATCTTCGGGCACTAGATTGCAGCAGAGGCCAGGGTTCATTTGGCTTGTCACTCGATGTCGAACTGAAGATAGAAACTTTGGAATATTATGAGGGGAAATGGTTGATAACATGGAGATCAATTTCTGGTTCCGAGTGAATCCACTGACTGTTGTTAACTTTAAGGGCTAGGATTTGATTCCTCTAGCGGCGATGAATTGCGGAAGTATGAAAGAACTTCATATTTTTATCCCCAAGGGATTAAAGGTGTGAGGGGAAATTACCGAAAGGTCACGCGTCAGCAGCAGCTCCTCCCAAATTCTGATTAGCTGGTAGAAGGCTGGAGTGGAGGGTGTGATACCCTGACCTGCACTCCGATGATTAAGTCAGTGGGTGTAGGAGATGATGAACAGTAAGAATATAATAGAGAGTTCGAAGGTCCTTCTTTTTTTACACTGTTCTTCACAGGGTTATATAGACCACTCTTGCCATGGCCATAGGCACCCATTGATGTCCATGCATACCTCGAATCCCTGATGTGTACTTCAGTAATCATTTTAGGTAGATCTCCCGGTCATTCGTACTGCACGCGCATCTGCACACAAAAAGAGCAGGCAAAGAGTAGGAACTCGTCCAAGGTGACTGGCATTAAATGCAGCATTAAATGTCATTTAATGCCAAGACAATGTTACCCACCTACCATCGTAGAGGTAGGATCAGTCCCAGGCGACTGGGCAGCAACGCCAGATCTTATAACGTGTTAGGATACGCGATCGTGGACAATAAGACGACGGGTACGTCGTCTGAATGAGGACGTGATCGTCGTCCACGAGACCACGGGTCCGTCGTCAGGGTATGGACGTGATCGTCGTCCAAGAGACCACGGGTCCGTCGTCAGGGTGTGGACGTGATCGTCGTCCATGAGACCACGGGTCCGTCGTCAGAGTGAGGACGTGATCGTCGTCCAAGAGACCACGGGTCCGTCGTCGGGGTGTGGACGGAAATGAGCTCAAACGATAACACCACACTGAGGACGAGCTCGTTGTTACCACACTTAGGTTTTACGAAATTTACCCATTACAAATTGCCCCTTTATGATACTTTGAACGTGGTTCAGAGTGTCATAAATATAGCGAAACGTTGGAGGAGAAGATACGGCTCACCTCAGAATGATGATAGGTCACATACTCTGTACGCGAAGACGTAGCGTCGTGCCAGCTGTATTGCGCGTGCCGAAACGTCATTCCTCATAAATGTCTGGCAGGCTGTCATCATTATCTTCCGGACTCTTCGTTTTTCCCGACGGTTACTTAACTCGGTCAAAAGACCATCCTGCCCTTCGGGCTGTTTACATGTGTGGACACGCGTAAGATACAGATCGAGGTCATTTTCATCCTTAGAGTTATGGTCTAGTCTATAAATACCGAAGACCTGGTACTTCTTCTTCACTTGAATTCTTGCATCCTGTTACTCTGCCGGAATTTCTCCTCACCGACGATCTGCTGTTCTGGTTTTCATCCTTCTCCGACTGTGCCTCCCCTTGCTTCCTAAATCCAGTTTCGGTAAGAACCTTCTCTTTCCCTTTTATTCTGTGGTCGTTTTTCCTGCATTTCTTCTTTTTCTCCTTGTTTGCGACCATGTCTGCTGAACTAGTTAGGATAGACAGTGCCGATGAGGCCAGTTGTTCAGGCAGTGCCCCTCACGGTGTTATCACCGGTGTCTCCAAATCCAAAACCAGACCAGTGGTCAAGTACGCACTTGACCATTACAGAACTCTTTTCCAAATTCCTCCTCATGTCCACCTTCATTTCGGGGAAGAAGACGTTCTTCCCGACCATCGTTCTTCCTGTACAATCGTCTACCTCGCTCAATTCGAAGCTGGACTTCGATTCCCCCTTTCTCCCATCACGGACTCTGTCTTGTCCGCCCTTCAATTGCCCCGGGGCAAATGCACCCGAAGTTCTACAAGTACATGTCTCTGATGGAGAAGTTCAACAGAGACGGGTACAATGTAGACGCCAGGAGCGTCTTCCACTTCCGTTTCGTCGTGAAGTGTCCCGGGGTTGTTGGGGAGGGAAAGAAGACGTTCTTCACTTGGAGACAAAAATCCAAAATTCCCGACATCATCGCACACCTCCCCGACGTGGAACGGGATTGGAAGGAGATGCCCTTCGTGGTCTCCGGTGCTTGGAGGGCAGAGACTGCCCGTCCTGTTCCCCACGAATTTACCTCAGGTCTGTTACTATTCAGTCGTTTTCCGTTGTCGTTTTGTTAAAAACGTGCTTCTGTCACATGGCTAATAATATTTGCTTTTTCTGCAGAGGCTTCTAAGATACACTTTGCTGACCTATCCGCGGAAGAAGAGTACGCGCTCCGGAGGGTTCGCAGCGATAAAGGGGACGCCTACGTCACCTGGAAGCCGTCTTCAGTTCGAGAGACAGAGTCCACTGTAGAAGCAGGGGCCAAATCTAAAAAGTCTCGTCGACAAGCTCGTCCGTCGTCAAAGAGACCGCTCGGACAGGCAGCTGTTCTCGGAGAAGAAGACATGGCCGACCAATCTTCTCCACGATCTTCACAGGCTCCGGCCTTAACTCGTCCTCCTCGCCCTTCCCGTCTATCTTCAGCGGAGAAGAGGGCGGAGAAAAGAGAGAGAGTTGAAGCTCTCAAGGCTATAACGGCGAAGAAGGCTCGGCGAGAAGCAGAGCACGATCGACGGGTCCGAGAGCGCACATCTGCCGGGGTGCCTTCTACTCAGGCAGCAACGGTTGGTGAGGGGAGTGGTGTCCCCGTGGAGGAACCTCCAATCGTCATCAGCGGCTCTCCCACGGATGTTGTGACCGCTCCGTCTATTGTGGCAGAGACTGCTGCCCCCGGGATCGTCCCGGCCTCTGCTCCCTCTCCAGCCGCAAATGTGGCCTCATCTTCTGCCCCTCCTCGAGAGAGGATTACCAAGGGGGGCCCCGCCGAATTCTGGAATCCCGTCTTCCCCAGAGGGTACACCCGTCCTACCGTTGCTCATTCTGCGATGGAGCACGATTCTATCGCCACATCGATGATGTTGGCGATGAGGCTCCCAGCGGATATGGCCGCAACGAGGGACCTGCACTGGATGGGGATGTTCAGTGCTGCGAGCCGAGCTGTTGCCACGGTACGCTCTTTTTTTTTTTTTTATTTTTTTTTTTTTACCATCTTTCTTTCTCTTCTTTTGTAGCTGGGCAACATGCTTGCCGAGATGTACGAGGTCACAGCCGAGAACAGGCGTACCTCCAATGGGCTGAGGGACAAGGTCCTTGACCTGGAGAGGAGGGGAGCCGAGGATGTGAAACGGCTGAATCATGAGCTGATGTCCGTCAAAGCTGATCTTCGGACTGCCAAAGGCACGATTGCCTCGGCTGTGAAACAGCGGGACAAAGCTCGGGACGAAGCCCGTAAGGCGATGGAAGGAGAGAAGGCGGCAGTGGAACAGGCCGAGAGGTCCATCCTCAGGATCAATGAGATGGACGAGATCGTGAACTCTCTCCGTCAGCGGCTGGAGACGATAGAAGCCGAAAAAGCAGCATTGGCCGAACAGCTCGAGGCGGCCACGGCCGCGAGGGACAAGGAGGTTGAAGCCGCCAAGGAGGCTTTAACGGAGTCTCTTCGAGCCCACTTCCAGACGGAGATGGAGCGGCTGATAACTGAAGACCGGGTCGAGACGGAGAGAGAACTCATGAACGAACTCCGAGAATCGGGACGACTGGTAGAGTCTCCCCAACAGTCGAAGGACGAGGCCACTCGTTCTGAGGCTGTGGGCATGGAGATCTCGCCTGGCGAAGAACCCGAGGTACAAGGAGGGGGGCAACCCTCGTCTTCTCTTGGACCGTCTCCCGTCCTGCCCGAGGCTCCTGCGGAAATCGCCTCTGCCGATCCTGCTGCTGACGACGTCCCGACCGTTCCTGATGACACTGTCGTGATCGTCGACGTTGTCGAAGACTGATCCTTCCTCCTTTCCATCCCTTTCTTTTCAATTTTGTATCGGCTGTACTCCCGTTCATCTTATATCAATGAAAAATTTCTGTTTTATATGTACCTCCTTTTATGATCACTGTGTTGCAACTGATTGGTCCGGAATAATCATCTCGTTCAAATAAGACATGGCACATAATTAACTCGTGATTGAGTATAAATCTCATAATGAAAATAATTCACATCACTTCTAATAACGGGTCGTTAAAGAAGCTGTTTAACACTACGGACGTAATTTGACAACAAGTCCATTTCATAAAGACGAACTTATGGTAACTCGTGGTGGGACACCATGCTCAGAGGACATTCCATTAGTATAAGCCACCGGTATGCTCAGATGGCAATTCCTTTTTATGAGCCACCTGTGTCCCGTGGTGAGTACCCTGTTCGTATGAAATGCGCTCGCCGTGGTAACTCGCGGTGGGACACCATGCTCAGAGGACATTCCATTAGTATAAGCCGCTATGATGCTCAGATGGACAATTCCTTTGTATGAGCCGCCCGTGTCCCGTGGTGAGTACCCTGTGCGAGTGAAATGTACCCGTTGTGGTAATTCGTCTAGAATGTTTTACAACGTACTGTTATTGGAAAAATTAACTCGTGGTAATTCATAACACAACTTTACTGGAAAAATTGTTTTAAATTCATAATGTTCCACGATTTATGAATTACATTACCTTGTAAGTCTTTAAGGTAGTACATCCCGGGACTCCCGACACGGATCCACGATATATGGCCCTTCCCAGTTGGGACCCAGTTTCCCACTATTGATTCTCGAGTGTTTTGGAAAACTTTTCGAAGAACGAGGTCTCCGACTTGAAGTGTCCTTTTCCGTACTTTCTTGTTGTATGCCTTTCGTAGTTGCTGCTGATACCGTTTCACCTGAATGCTGGCATCTTCTCGCTTCTCTTCCAGCAAGTCTAAATGAATAGCCATTAGTTCGACGTTTTTGTCTTCCTCTCCGTGTTTCTTTCGGGAACGTGTTGTTGGCAGAAAGATTTCAGTGGGAACAACAGCTTCCGCTCCGTATGCTAAAGAGAACGGGGTCTCGTTCGTAGGGCTCCGTGGTGTTGTTCTGTATCCCCACAACGCATTATGCAATTCGCTGGTCCACTTTCCCTTGGAATCTTCCAGTCTTCTCTTGAGGGCATTCAAAATATTCTTGTTGGCTGCTTCGGCAAGGCCATTCCCTTGAGGATAATAAGGAGAAGATAAGATGTGCTTGATTTTCAACTCTTGGCAAAATTCGGCGATGAGCTTTCCTGTGAATTGCTTCCCGTTGTCAGAAATGATGGACTGCGGGATGCCGAATCTACAGATAATGTGTTCCCACAAGAATTTCTTCACTTCTTGTTCTCTAATACGCGCTAGGGGAACAACCTCGATCCACCGGGAGAAGTAATCCGTGGCTACGAGCAGAAAAATTAAATTACCAGGAGCTCTGGGAAAGGGTCCCACGATGTCAAGTCCCCAACGAGCGAAAGGCCAAGGTTGAGATACGATGTTGAGTTCTTGAGCGGGGGCATGAATCAATTTCGCATGACGTTGACATTGACTGTATTTTTGTACGTACTTTTGTGCGTCAGCTTGCATGTAAGGCCAAAAATATCCTTGCCCCAGAGCACGATGAGCGATAGTCCGTCCTCCCGAATGGATGCCGCAAATCCCCTCGTGGAGCTCGGCCAAAATCCTCTCTACGTCTTCAGGATGCACGCATTTCAAAAGAGGTCCTCCAAAGGATTTACGGTACAGTTCCCCGTCCACAAGGGTGTAACGGGGAGCCTTATACTGTATTCGTCTCGCTTCCTTTGCATCAGAGGGGAGAATTCCATTCTGCAAATAAATAACTATGCCCGTCATCCAGCTCGGCACTTGGCTTACAGATAACACCGTGCGTTGCGTCTGCAGTTCAATAGAGGGGTATTCTTGATACTCCATGAGGATTGTTTTAGGCTCATCGGCTTGCATCATCGAGGCGAGGTAGGCCAACGCATCAGCATGCCTGTTATCATCCCTTCGGACATGTTTGATCTCGAGAACATCAAAGGCCCTCCGTTGTCCTTGTAAAAATGCAGCGTAGCGCCTCATCCGCTCATCCCGACATTCATAGGTACCGTTGACTTGGTTCACCACGAGCTGTGAATCACAGAACACCCGGAGTTTAGAGACTCCCAATTCTCG